>JAACJT020022699.1:7771-32370 GCA_009936485.2 Gymnarchus niloticus | reverse complement strand
AGGAGGTGTTTCAACAAGCCAGAATATCAATACAGGGCCTCTGAAACGAAAAAACCATAGAGAGGTGAACTTCATTCGGGGGGCTGTTTATCAAAATGCACACAATGCCCTACATCTGAAAAATTCTAAACACCTAATGAAGTGATTATTTTAAAAGTTGGAGGAGGAGCGTATAAACACACAGTCCGCTGTGACCCTGGACCACGTGTCTAAAAGGTGACGGCAAGGTAAAGCGGGGAAGTGGGGCTGAGAGCAGCGAAGGGCCAGGCTGCAGAAACTTAAAGGGCCAAGACAATACGAATTAACTGCATTAGTCAAGTTTCCACATCCAGCATCTGGCAGAATCCAGGGCATCTCTAAATGACAAAATTCAAAGAGAAATTTCAAGACCTTCAAGACACACCTTTGGTTCTCACAGGCAAGGAAGCTTTCAGTCCAACCTGTCCTTTTAAAAAGAAAAAAAAAAAGTTGCAGTTAAAAATGTTAGCTGAGAAAAGCAAACAAAGAGTGCCAAAGAAAACAAGATGGTCTCGCACCCATCAGACAGACCGGAATCCCCATGCTGACTATGCAGCATGGGTTACTCTGAAGCTGCTCCCATCTAAATCGCCTTGTGATTCATGCAAGCCACAGAGGTACTTCTCAGAGTGACCAGGCCGGCTCAGAGTACAGTAAGGTCAGCTTTGTGTTATTTTACCAGACCGGTCAGTTCATTACCACCTTGACATACAAAATGCACGTTAAAACTAAAATTGATTCAAAGTGTTTTCAGTCATGATTATATCTCTGTTTCACGCGCCTATGGTTTGGCTTATAAAACCAGGGAGCAGATACAGGGTCACAGGTAGAAAAAGTAATTGAATGTTTATTTTTATATTCTTCAACTGAAGATTTAAAAAAAAAAAAAAACACAACACCTGGGTATTGTATATAAGCATATACTCGTAATACCTCAAAACAAAATTTTAAAAACGGGACATCACCAAATGTTTTATATTAAAAAACCTGTAGTTTTTCCTGAAATGCATACACCCAAGGTGAATTATCCAACTGCCTCAAAGTTACACACCCCGGCATTTTAAAATATTGCAAGCAAAATGTTGAGTAAATTCACCAGACCAAGGATCCACGAAGAACTATGAAGTGCAAAGTTAAAAGGTCCAAAAGCGTGAGACTTATTAACGTACATAAAGGGCAGTCAAGTGTTTGGCTATCAGCGCTTATGGTCTGCATGCACACACCCTAAAGCCCAAGAAAAATGCATCGGTGGCTCATAATGACATCTTTGCACATGGGGTACACCCAAGATAGACGCTGCTCTCACACTAAGGGGGCAAAAAATATGCTTTACCGTAAATGAATATCCAAAATTGACAGTGTCAGTAGGGCAGTGTCAGTATAATTTGGCCTTACAACAGCAAGGGTAACGTGGTTAAATTCTCAAAATAAGGCAGACGGAGAAGCTGGTGCAAAGTCAAGTTGACGGAACATTGTGTTTTTCTTTGAGCTCATATCTCATGTCCAGAAGTGATATCCACATTCCATTGACAAAGCTACACGTTTCATTAAACTAATTTTTCAGGTAGCCTAGATGTATTGGTCCACAGTGTAGCTTTGTGTTTGTGTTACAAAGCTGCATTTTTTTTTTTGTCTGTGAGGAATGTTTGAGTGTGGAAGTGTGGAGGGAGACGGAGGGGAAAAACTGATTAAAGTCCAGGAGGATGAGTCAGGGTCCTACTGCTCCCTGAGCTCCTCAGACCAGCGGCCACTTCCACTGAGCTCAACCAGGAAGCTTGCAGGGAGGAACCCTGCTTAAACACCTGTCAATCCGACTTCTCGAACCCTGGGTAATACTGTGTAAAACCACTGTCAAGCCACTGTCAGAATTCACCATTCCCAACAGCAGCCACTGTGAAACATCCACACGCTAAATGAATAAGATATTGACCCATGTGAAGTTTAACAGCTCCACCGAGGCCACTTTGATCCTCACTGCTTTTCGAATTCAAAGCATGCATTTGGTATGCAGAAAGTAAAACGAGGACCTCGATCTACTGTACCGAGCGAAGCTCAGTTACTTTTCCAGACTCAATTCTCGTTCCGAAACGACACGATTTAAAAAAAAAAAAAAAAAAAAAAAAAAAAAGAATCCCAGCCTAGACAGGATACGGTGACACAGGGCAAGCGTAGCCTCAGTCCATCTGGCTGGCCATGCAGGCTGCACCGAGGCCATCTCACCCCTCCCTCTCTCACCAGGAGAGCGGAGGCAAACGCCGCCAGCACCCGCTCAGTTGAGCTTCTTACGCCCAGTGTCCCTGGAGCCATCACGGTCTTCAGGAGTGATGTCCGGGCAGAAGCCATTGGGCATGCTGGACAGGGATTCAGCGCCAGTCTGGAAGCTCACCCGCTCGGGATAGAGGTACTCTCTGGCAAAGTCGGGCTGCTGCTTGACAAAGCTGCTGAACTCGTCTGCCACAAGGGGGAGCAATATAGTCAGCTGCGACTGAGGCAACGGCAGCCAAGCAACAAGGAAAACAAAGCAATTTATCTAGCCCTGAAGTGTATGACTGGAACGCTGTTTTTACGACTGCCACAATTCCCACCATCATCCATTTTCCCACTGCAGTGTCAAGTTAACGCACGTCTCCTGAAATCCTCTCAAATTTTACAGTCGACAAGTCACAATATTAAACCTGACGACACAAAATAACTCATCCCAAAAGAAAAATTAGAAGACTGAACAGGTTTGAAACCTAAAAGGGAATAAATGACCACAAAAAAACCACCCAAAGGAAATTTGAGTATTAAAGACAAGTTTGGTCTCTTACCAAAGGTAATTTTTCCTTTGTCGTCAACATCAATTGCATGAAACAGCTGTGTTACGTTAAGGTCTGACACTCCTAAGGCCGTCTTTAAAATGCATGCTAATTCTTCCTTCACGATGGCCCAATCCTCTTCCGCCTCAAACATCTGTTAGAAAGTGAATAACCACGTTAGACCAAACCAAAGAAAATTCCCGATGCACGAGTGAGCAGCTGACGGTAGCTAACAGCCAATGGCACACAGTTTTTCCTTCACAGCTGCTTGTTTCATGGGGTCATACCTGAAAAGCCAGCTTTATCGTGTCCAGAGGTTGCGAAGGTCTGCACACAACGGACAAGGCGATGAGGTACTCCCTGACGTCCACCTTGCCCTCTTCGTTCTAAATTAAGTAAAACACACCACTCTAAATATGCAAACTTAACACAGAAAAGACTTGCTACAAACATGTACCAAATCCCTAGATAGGCTAGAGGGACTGAATGTTTGGCTTCCAGTTATGGTATTTGCACCATAGGTTGAAAGCATAACCCTGTATGCTTTGTTTGACCACGTTAATCTGATATTTGCCATCAAAAACACTGGATATCAGAACAAAGTGAAAACTAATACGACACATGGCCAAGTCTCGCATCTCGTTTTGTAATATTTCCTTAGGGGATTAGTGTACTTGGTTCACAATTTCAGCTTTTTATATTACGTGGCATACAATCGGCTTAACTTTTAAGTGCCAGACGTTCTATAATTGACAGAAGACGCAAAAACTAAAAATGCAATCATCTTACTTCATATACAGTTAGTCTCGAAACGCTCAACTAGCACTGCTCCAGACTGCTTTACAATATGACACGACAGCCACAATACAAGATTAAACCTCCAAGTTCTGCTAGGTGAATTTGGTACACATCACGGCCCTTCAGCATTCTCCCTCCAGCGGCTGGGCTTCGAGAAGCAGTGAAGTTACATTTAGTTGTGACGGACTCCGCTCCTCATCTGAGCTGAGCTCTTGGCAGAGCGTCAAACTAATCAGCCTGACGGGGGAGAATCCTTTAGCTTTAAATGCTCTTTAAGGATATCCGTAAGTGTTAGTGTCTTAGAGAATGCCAGCAGCATCACTGAAGGTCACGGTGCTTTACAGCTGCTCACATCCCATAATGAGTTTTTCCAACGATGCATAATAGCTTTGAAATTCAACACTTGGATATTTTCTAACCAATGTGCTAACAAAGTCAAAAATATTTTCATGCACTTCTGAAAAGCAGCTTCTTACTCATTTACAATGATGAATATTGTCTGAAGTGAACAGCAGCAATATTAAAGTGGTCTTGAAAAATTAAAGAAAATGAAAAACCATCATGAAATGTCTCTCGTCAGCAGGATTAACCCTTCAACATTGCATATAACCAAATAGTGAAAGTGGTCAAAGGCGAGTAATTCTTTTCCTACTATACACATAAAAGAAATATCCACTCTCGTACAGGTTTCAGACTTACTTCAAAGAGGACAAACATGTCTCTCAGCATGTCTGAGACTGGGAGCCCCAAGTACTGAGAGAAACCTTCCAAGGTCAGCTTCTCACTCTGAAACTGCCTGGCTCTGTCTGCACATTCCTGCAGGTCTCGCTCTGTGTTTCCCGGTTTCAGACTGCAAAGTTAAATTGCCAAATACCCTCCTCTTAGCGCCATACAAACACCACAAAGGGTTTTACATGCCTTTTAAACATTTAGAGATACTCAGCTGAATTTTGTATTGCATCGCATATATACCAGCAGTTTAAATATTCCGCTTAAAGTAAATTGTCTCCAAAAAATGCTACAGCAAACATCCACTAGATGGCATCAGAACACAGGTTTCAGAAGGACGGGATTTTCTGAGAATTCACTTTTAAACATTCGTGGTGAGCTCAACCCAAACACATTTGTCAAAGTGAGCACATCAGAAAGCTACACATAGGCGTTACGATAGTTCCTGAATTGGCGTTAATACTGACTGGGGGCTGGCCCCACCTACCCCAGTCTCCTCACTAGCCTGGCGAACTCCAGCAAGGCAGTGTCCGGCGGGAGGTGGAGCTGGCCCTCGGCCATGGCGAGCTGGCAGTCCTCAAAGGAGTAGTCGGTGATGGGAACCCTCAGGGCCCTGGGCACACGGGGTAGGCAAAATGTCTGGGCAGGGGGCTGCAGGGTCTCCGGGACAGTCGACATTCACACCCCACACAGCCATCCAGGGAATACACCAGCCTTGCGCCCGGTGTTTCTCAACCCCTTGACCCCCCCCCCAGCGGTCCACAGTTTAATATCAGTGGGTGGCCATAATAATCAACAGATGGACTTTGAAGTTGGAAAGCTTGCTGCCTGGGATAGGCTCCAGGACCCCCTATAATTCTGGCCAGGATATAATCTGATCGGATGACATTTATCCCCTGCCTCAGAACACAGCACCTGGAAACCAGCAACCTTCAAGTGACAGATATGAGCTGTTATCCTCTGCTACCAGCTCCTCACCCTCACTGTCTCATTTTGTGGTTCATGTTCTTCCTCCCCACCTCCTGACTGACACAGACAGACAGAGACACACAGACAGACAGAGACACACAGACAGACAGAGACACACAGACAGACACACAGACCTAAAGCCAGTCTCTCACTTTTGAGACGAGTAGGCCTCGAACCACTAATGTGCTCAACGGGCCGGAGAGACAGCCAGGAGTAGGGCTGCCTGCAGGTATGGCCGGGTCCCCCATCCTCCCCATCGCTGAGTCCAGGTAAGGCTGCCAGTCGCCCGATTATGGCAGAACATACCTGGCCATCACCCGCCTCACGTTGTTGGCAAAGAGCGCTGGGTTCCTCTTCTCCTCTTCCGAGGGGGTGTAGATGGGGAGGAACTAAAGGCACAGACACAGCGAGTCGTGTCCCATTATCTGCCGCAACATCCTAATCGCAGAAGCCCTTGCTGTCTGATGCACACGCTAGCGTTTTAATGCTAAAAGGAATATTTATACTACCGCAGAGAAATAATCAAGGCCCATTAAGGGGAGCCTAGCAATGAAAGCAGGAAACTGCAAGGCTAAATTACAGATGATGCCTTGCACTCCGTAGCTATCGCACAACCTGTTCGATGGGGATGCCAGCTCTTGCACGCATGTGAGAAACACGTCTACAAATGCTGAAGAACTAAAGGTGGTTCATTATCAGAAGGTACCGCTTATTTACACACGGATCACTTCGAGGCCACGTGACAGGTTCAGATTCCGACCAGTTAGATGGACAGCACTGAGACTCTTGGAATACAATGCAATTCCACACTGCTGACCTGACACACGGCAGTGATGGGGCAACACTCCGCATTTTATCACCATGGCAGAGGACCGAAGACTGGAAGCTTCTAGGACTTTTTCCAGTTACCGGGACAAAATTTTTAATCCTATAACCCTATCCCAGAAAAATCAGAATGCTAAGAATTTAACTTGCTCCAAAACGAAGGTTTTTTTTTTTTTTTTTTTTTTAAATAAAGGTCACATGGTCTTCATCACAAGCTTTACTAGCATCAGAGTAAATATGCTGGGCATATTCTGCAAATTGCAAGCGTTGCACTGCTGCAGTAGTGTGAATTGCTGAGTGCGATTGTGAGCACAAAGGTTCAAATGTCAGCCTGAAATAAGATTACTACCCCCCGTTATTTGCTGCTTAATTATGCCATTATCAGTGCAGGACTTGCAGATTCACTCCAGGGTCCAAAGCCACACCAGTGAATTGGTTTTAAGTACGGTAAATATTTGCGAATGCTGTGTGATTGGTGATTAAGCTGGCTTTGGAACGACATTTTGGCCAGATGTTGTCGTGACGAAACTCGCCACGGATCACCCACGCAAACGCAAGAGCGGCGGATTAACGGCTCACCTCGATTTCAACCTTGTTGTGCAGCTGGCAGAGAGTGAGCCACAGGATCTTAAACCTGGGAAGAAAATCGATTTCAAAGAGGGCATGTTAGTGAGGACAGAGAAGCGAACCATGGCAGAAAAGCATGCTCAAACACATGAAGACCACGTGACCAAGTCGTATGGTGCTGCTGTGTATCGTAATCCTGTTTCAGGTGCTTAAATAAAGTATGCTTTTTAAAGACGACTGCTTGTTCTATTTAATAGCTACATATGGTATGTAAATATACCAGAGTGGGTGGCAGAGCAGACCAACTCCCAGGACTGGGGTTTGAAGACTCTACACTAGATAAGCTGTCATTTTGAAGACTGGGTGCAATTTCTGTACACCAGAGCATTACGCAAGCTGCAGCATTAATTATGGCCATAAGTATAACCCAGCAAACGTGCCAAGCTGTGAGCATAGAAGGCGGCTGTTCAGGTAATTACCAAGTATTACAGTTTATGAGGAAGGCAGCACATGCATAGCTCACCGGGGTTAACCGAGAGCTGAGCCCAGAACGGCCCAACAAAGCAGAGTTTTTAAGGCAGAGAGGAAAGCAGCAAGGCTTCCTTCACACGGGCCTTACTTCCCTGCACTGTAATGTTACTGGGGCATCCGGGACAATGGCGGTAAATGGGGCCTCACTTTAATGCAGGCCCCCACACACCAGCTCTGTTTGGCAAGGCTTGTAACCCAGATGCTGCTGGTGCAGCTCCTGGGGGGAGCCAGCTGTCAGACCCCAGAGTGAGGTACTTAACCCTGTATCCAGGGGAGTGCTATTTTTACCCATTTACTCAGCTAGGACAGTCACTTTACAGTCTAAGAGCTAAATGCTACGAACTGCTGGCACTGTAGTTTAAAAAAAAAAAGCCACTCACGCTCCTGGTCCTTGCCACGTCCAAGTGATGGTATCCTGCCAGGGAGGAGGGGGACAAAGAACACACATCTTTACAAAAAAACTACACTCTAGGAGTGACAGTAGAAATCCAATTGGCTGAAAAGCCCATTACAGGTAGAGAAGACAATCTCAGGGGTGCCTGTGGACTACAGCGCATGCGCTTTCCCAGCAAGCTACACACAGGAGTCAGTACAGCTACCACGCTGAGTCACCGGCAGCTCCAATAAGCTAACTGTCCCCACGACCCAGTCACTGGATCCCACAAAGCAAGAGCAAGACCAGCGACTAACTAGCTGTTCATTTCACTCAGATTCTGTACAGCTATGGGCACCGCATTCAGACATAGTCTCTGATCAAAGAACTCCCCCCCCACCCCCCAAAAAGCAAAAACAGGAGAATGATGGGGATTTGGAGGACGCGGTCTTACCATCGGATTGGGGTAGCGCAGCACCACGGGTTGGACGGGCACAGCGGGGATGAACGCCCCTGTCAGTAAGCACAAACCCGCTTCATTAGCGACCCCTTCAGCCTCTGCTCTGTGCTGCACACTGGCAGGAGTGCCACTAAGAAGGCCCACACCATACCTCACTTAGATCCTTACTGTCATAGTAATTCAATCCAGCATCAGGCTACTGTTGATGACACCTGACAATATCCCACATATCAGGGCTCTCGTTGAGAAAGATGAAAGCCGTATAGTCTACTGTCCAACAAGTTTTTGCCACACGGGGGGCAAGTCACATGATCATCACAGATAACCAAGAATCCGTGACAGTTGGTTTATGATAGACAGCTCTGAATCCTAGGGAGATACAGCCTTGCATGGCCCCTTTCAGACAAGCCCAGCAGCCTGCTCTCCAACATCAATCAGCCTGGGATGGTAAAGCTGAGGCCATACCCTACTGAGAGACGACTGACAGACTGCACAGCTCTTAAATAACCTCGAATGGCATCATTCCAGCCAGTGATCTTTTCAGTGCTTTAAGGTCCTCAAACAAAGAATCTTACAAGACTAACATTCTAATGAGGTCCTGATCTTCAAGCAACCTGCTGTTAGGTCCCAGAATTACCCTAAAACTAGCTAGTCTTGGGTAGACTCGCTTATCTGACCAAACACATGGAGCGAGACACAGGAAGCTGCCTTCTCTCTCTGGTCCCTCGTTGGACGCTCAGCCTGGCCATACTTAGACCCTAGGCGGCTCTTTAACTACTGCACACTGTCTGACGCAGCTGCTTGACTGTAAAGGCATCTGCTAAATAAACATAAATGGAGCTTTTTTACTCCTTCGCAAACTTTTCTTCACACTACGGCCGAGCAACAGAGCACTGGCCGCTGAGTTTACGACTGGTGCTTGACCGGTAAACATGTCCGAGTACCCCCGTAGCACAGCGCCTAATCCTCCGCATAACAGATGCTAAACATAAGGCGTCCTACAGAGGGGGGAAGGATTCGACGCAGAACCATCCATGACACATGCATCTGCAACAGTGTTTGTTCCATCTAGTCACTACTCTGACCATAGCATGAGCCAAGCCTTTCAGAAGCAGGGCTGTACATAAACGACCAGCGTTCAATCAACGAGATCCACTTAAAGGTCAAGAGTTTCCCCCTAACAGGTCACCAAAAAACACTTCCTTAATGGATATTTACAAGATAAATTAATAATGAGAAATAAATTACTACCGATAAGCTGAAGAGACTAAGGAATAGACCAGCAATGCCGACAGTAAGGAAATCCCACCAAAAACATTTCAGACTGTACTATAGATTTGTCAGCGGTAGAAACATCCAATTTTAAGCTTTATCTCCCCTAAATCAGTTCTTAAAAAGGAAATGCACACCGAATGAAAGAGAAGGAGAAGAGTCACAGACAGGTGTTTATACAAAAAGGCACTGAGTACACAAGTGCAGTCCTGGTGCAACAGCGGATACATGAGGGGAAAAAAAAAAAAAAAAAAACAACCACGTACCAGGCTTAAATGTGATCAAGCAGGATCTGTTTGTACACGTTCCTTCAGGGAATATCATAATCTGTAATGACAGGAAATATAGCTTACGTCATACTTAACCGCCTACCTCCCCCCCTTCCATTTCCAGAGCAACACAATATTGCCGTGCTAAACGACAATTTCCTCCCGTAATGAACCGTGGGTGAAGGATGGGATTGTCGCGGCTCCGATACCTGTGGCCACTCCCCCCCGGACCGGGCCCGGCGTCGGATCTCCTCCACAGTCTTCCGGCGGGAGTCCTGGTCCGACCTCGACACGAACACGGGCCGGATGTACTTGATAAGTGCTGAGCGGGAGGAGCAGGACAGAGACACGGGGCGTTACCGCAATTTTGGCGGCCTGGCTTGAGTGTGGAAGCACTGCATCCTACTCTAGCATGTAAATTACCCAAACACAAGATTTTAGGACACAAATCAAGCTGATTCATGAGCACAGAGATTCAAACAGGGGGCAAGTAAAAACAGCAGAAGCCAGTTATAGAAGCAACACATTCCTCACAGTGGCAGAGCCTGCAGTCACATTCCCCGTATCTAAACGGCAAGCCTCATCACATTGATGGAGCCCAGCTGTACTCGGTACAGTTAATAATGGCCACCTTTGCGATGCAGATGCTGGGACTTCTGAACAGGTACACATTCAGTAGGAAGAAAGTAGGATAAACTGGTCTGCATTTATTTGGTGATTACAATGAACAAGCAGCATTCATACTTGGCTAACACACGGAGTGGAAAAAAGAATGACTGTTTTGCCCATCGAGGTGATCTATTTTTGCCACACAATGCATTTCTGTTGAAACTATTTCCAGCACAGAAAGTGGTGTAAATAGGCACTGCCTTCTAGCCATTTGAAAAAAGAAAAAAAAAAAAAGCCCTCCACATCTCTGAAAAGCTCCCTGATATTTTCAAAACCACACAGACACTGGGACAAGCCACTGTCTACATACTGCTGTGTCCAGCATTTCCCCCTAAAGATCACAACAGTGGATCACATGACTAAGCCCGACCCACCTCGCTGAACATTAACCCTTCAGACCCGACATTTTCGCATCGACCTGGCTGGCACCAAGGAGGTCCTCTGCCTTCGGGACACAGTCATCAGACCCCCTCATTCTCCCCCCTCCCCCCCCCAGCCCAAGTCTCCCTCAAGCGGCAGCGATTACAAGCCATGTCTGACAGGGTCAGTGACAGGCTCCAAGGGCTCCAGACAATCTGTCAGCTGGCCCTCCTGGATCAAAGATATCTGGACAGTGCGGTAATGGTTCAAGCACAGCGGAATGTGCATGCCAGGGCACAGGTCACAGGGGCAGCAAGCATCAGCAGGGATACTGGATTGGTGGAAGAAGCTGACAATCAAGGAATTACGCCTCTGACTGCTGACACTTGGCAAGGGCCTTAATATACCGAAGAGCTTGGCTTGCTTCCTCATCTCAAGGAGCCTCAGGCATGTATAGATGACAAATACCACGTTTTAACTGGGAGGTACTGCTGTGAGCATGGTGAGAACATTGACAGACCACCTGGACGGCATATGAGACAGGAGCTTTGCTTATGTATATGCCCTGATGACAAAACCACAGCCAGGTTACTATCTAGATGACAAACACCAAGTCGTAACTGTTCTGATCCCACATCGTCACCTGCTATAGTTTCTTAGCGTTGCCAAGACCCACTCTAAAGGGTTTCTGGGATACCAGCATGTGGTACAAGTGCCAACAAAATAATGATCAGCTGGGAGAGAGAGACAGAGACAGACACTTACTGCCCCACACAGGAATGTCCTTGCTCTCTGCCTTCATCACAATGGAAGCCATGGTCATGGTGACTGGAATGGCATCAAAGTAGGAGGAATGCGGGGCGACCGTGAGGATGGGAGCGTCGGCAGGCACGGCCCGATGTCCCTTCACCGTCATCCAGTGGAAGCCCCCGGCGAACCACATCACCCGCATGATGGTTCTGAGGATCACGTCCACCAGTCTGGTGGGAGGCGACAAAGATTGGCTATGTAGATTGACGGAGCGTTCCGGCTCACATTCGGCAAAGCCAAAAACCTACCTACCAACTAAAACAGATGCATAGCTGTATCCCTACCAGCTTTAAAGGCAAACCTACGCCCCTGCATCCAACTATGAAAGGAACCCCTGAGGCTTTAAAATTCTTTAAGTCTACGTGGCTTAAAACACTGAGGATGACAGACATAAAGCTTACTAAAAAGCCATATGTCTATAGGTAGTTTCTTCATTTTCAGATTTAAAGGGATCAAAAAAGGGTCACTTTAAAAATGTTTTATTTACTAATGACATCAACGAAGTTTGTGTCATACGCCACCAAATGGCTGGGAACCTGTTGCTAGTTTAAAAGCAGCAGGCATCAAATCAGAGCCGTCGTAGATAAGAATCATGAAAGAAGACGGCGATGAGAGCATGGGAAAATGTTATTCTAACTGAGCATGATGCAAAACGACTTTACTATTTAATTCTAGAACACAAGTAGTACATAAAGGCCACACTTCCTTTTCACACACGTCACCAAAAAAGCAGAAGCAGAAACCCAGTCACGTTTTAAGCAGCACATGTGGAGAACGTCAGTAGCTCAACAGGAGGTTCTCCAGACAATGTCGCTCACCTCCTCCACCAGCACTGAGGCTCCACAGCCTCCTCGGAACGGCCCACCGAGGCGATGAAGGCAAAGGGCCAGGCCAGCAGCATCATGAAGGCGGCGAGGGAGAGGCGGATGGGAAACAGGGTCACTGTCATCAGGGCAATCTGTAAAGAGGCCGCAGAGATACCAGCACTAGAGCAGCATGAACAAAAGTGGATTTTTAATGCCATGAGCAAGATGGCAACTCGGGCCTTTTAACGAAAACTGACAATTCTGTTAACGTGCACCCTCATTATAGTAAACAAACCACCACCGATATACTTTAAGTAAAACACAGCGTTCACAGGGGTTTTTTTTTTTTTTTTTTTTTTTTAAACCAAAGCCACCTTCTGGGTCCTTTGCTGTCAACTTCAGGGTTGACAGCGAAGGACCCGAAATGCTAAACTTGAGGCTGTCTACGCAGTGCCTGGATTAGGTAAGCTGCTAGAGTACAACAGACATCTTTGAGACAACGTATAGTTTTTGATTTTTATAGCAGACAATCATCTTTCCTGAGCATCAGGGCTGTGATGCCAGTACATTTGAATTTTGTTGGAAGTGTGCATGGGAAATGTATTCTCGGTCACTGATAAGCGAGGCCCCCGGTGTTTAAGGACCTCGTATTTTGTTTGGTGGTGCAAAGTGTGCCTTCGTAAAGTCAATTTCTACATCTTGTAATTTTTTTTTTTTCCCCCGAAGTTCAGGTGTACATATTAATACCCCTATATAAACATAAATGCTCATCTTACAGAGAAAAGGAAATTTAAATAGAGAGTTAAATCTGGAGCTGGAAAGTCGACTCAGGCACATACACAGCTGTCAGTAGTCTGAGCCATCCAGGTGATGTTCTGTACCAGACACAGATAAGCAGCCATGCGCGAGACATTTCCAGACGACACATACCGCCCATTACAGTCAAGCATGGAAGATCTAAAACTGCATCTGTGAAACCTGACACACATTAAATTATTGACCAGGTCTAAACTTCATCCCTTAATTCCCTATGTCACCTATCAAACATATCTTAGGCATGTTCATTAAGCAATATAATAAATTAAAAAAAAAAAAAAACCAAAAAAAAAAAAACCTGAATAACACTCCAGGACTGCTTACCATACCTGTCAAACTGCTGCACTACATGGCCAAAGTACTCTCCACCAAAACGAGCAAATCATTGACTTTCAACATGACAGTAGTATAGGACACTTCCCCTCCAGCATGCCAATTCATCAAATTTCCCAGTTAACAGTACATGAAGAGAAAACAGGCGGTCGGTCACACACACGATTGCATAAAGGGCTAATGGTGCCCCCACCTGGCACGCTGACAGGAGTCTGGACTTGGAGGATGCCAGCAGAGCTCTACCTGGAGGTGCAATGCCAACTGTAATAATGGTCTGGGGATGTTTCTCAGGGGCTGGGCTTGGACAACATGGGCAAACCTTAACACTACAACATACGGTGACATCCTTTACAGCTCCACGCATCCTACTTTGCAGTGACTGTTTGTTGAAGGACCTTTGCGGTTTCAGTTCAGCAACACCTGTATGTCTGTTCTGAAGCTGCTAAGATGTGACTGGAGGAACATGACAGGCCTGTACAGAGCTGAAACAGGCACTGTTGGTACAAATGAAAATGCTGACCACACAGCCTCGCTGATGCTCCAATGGCTGAACAGCAGAAAATCCCGATGTTCCAACATATAGTGGAAGGCCTACCCAGGAAAACAGAGGCCTTTATCGGTGACCAAATTATCCGAACAGAACGAGGGAGCACCCTTATCCCACCTGGTCAAGAGTTTGACACATTCCCAATAAACACACAAAGCATCTACCATGTGTTACCCTTTCAAAAAGCCCTGGGCACTGACACACTGATAGACTAACAATTTGAGATTTAAATAAGGAATTCCTTCTTCATGTCACTCAAAGAACTCCAGTTGGATAGGAAGTGTGTTTCTGCCGCTTTGAATATCAAGAGTTCAGTGACCCAACAGGAGACATGCAACTTGGAAAGAACACAGTGTATGAAGTGGAAGATTGATGCTTTCCACAAATGTACTGACTCCAGAACAAGCACTACACGGAGAGCTAACAAAAAAAAAAATTCAAAGAAAAAACAAAATGACACACACTGAGCTTAAACTATTTTCCAACAAAACTCACCACTACGAGTGAGACATCTGTTTCAGTTTGAAATGGATGTATGTGCAAAATTAACAAGCCCCACAAAACAGCAGCATCATTCTGACCCTGACGTCCACAGCTGGCAGGCAAACCCAAACACTGAGGGGCAGCGTTGGCGGGTTTCCCCAAGAACGCCATCTCCTTGGTCTCAATAATTAGCAGTCCTGCGGATTATGGAGTCTCCATCGAACTCCCACAGAACGTCACAGCTGTACCAGAACAACTGAAGGCAAGGACGATACAGCAAAGACGAACAGGAGGAACTCGCTTAGGTACTGCGACTGAAAAAAGTGAGCAAGATAATGGTCACATTAAAGGATATCGATAATACACCTAAGCCACAGACTCACCGTTAGGTCAGGTTAAATGCCAACCAGTGGGCTTTGCTATACTATGAAGATGTCCCATCCAGGGTGTATCCCAGCCTCAGCTGCCTGGAACAGGCTCCAGGACCCCTGAACCCTGACCAGGATAAGCAGTTACAAATGGATGACAAATCTACTACTAAAGACGCTATGTGGCGGATAGTTGGCCTAACGCTGAAAATTTACACTCCCTCTGGTAAAATGGCCACCAGTGTGGAGTACTGCACGTCTCTACAGTAAATCCAAGTAGATAGCAGTGATCAGTCAATCTGAACAAGCTCTCCTACAGCTGAACTGTAAGATATGGTTTCAGCTCATTTGCTGTTTATTACCTGACATGACAATAGATCACGCCTTCTGTCCTCTGCAATACCCTAGACCGGTCATCTTACCTTCAAATTCAGTAAACGCCAAGTTAATCTCTGCTAGTATTAAGCAAAACTAACAAAAGCTTCAAAACCCAGTAACTCTATTTAAACCAGAAAAATTACCAAATTAAACAAAATTTTGAATGTGGAGAAAAAGACAAGCCAGTTGTAAAACCGATATGAAAGTAAAAGCAGCCAGAGATAAAACAATGAAGGACCAGAAAGTACGTATTTTCCCCCCGGTCCAGTTCTTAGTCAAGTTTAAAACGTGAATAAATCAAAATTTCATGTTTTGAGCAGAGATTATATTTGTGACAATGAGAGGCATCTGCTTGGCATTTCCCTGATAACGCAAAGACTGGACACAAGAAACGCCATCTTTTGCATCACTCAAATGACATTAAAAAAAGGAAAACTCTTTACAGGCCCCGTGTGACCCTGAAAATGATTGAGCAGTTTGGAAAATGGATGGAAGGATGGTAATCTGACAGACAGAGCAGAGGTACTTAGGAACCGTTTGGCTGCAACCTTCATTCCCTCAGCCTTCTGCGGCCCACTGGCTCTCTGAGTATTGACCTTTCTCAGCCCTCACTGAGCACAGGGTGAGGGCCATTCAGACAGTGCCCAGGGCGAGGCGCCCATCACTGATACCACCACTCTGCTCACCTTCCAGATACAGGCACGGAAATGAAACTGTCCATTTCATAAAACCATGAGCGCAATGATGATGTCTTAGATGGCAAAGGGGACACTTCCCCCATCCTTAAGCACTGAAACCCGAGGCCTGCGTACTACCGCCACGATTAAGTTGCATGATTATATTCCGTTAAAAGCGGTATCGTCCATTATTATAGAAGGGTGTGGCACTGAACATTTTAAACGCACAGAGAGACCGGCAAGTTCCCCTTCCCCATGAATATATTCTTTAAAAGTTAAATACCCTTATGAGTTTGAAAATCCTCTCTCTAAGAGCACATTTCTGCATGATTAAAATTTTGAATCCTTTCCCGAATTTATGGCTTGAACGCCCCTGAATGCTGCAACAGGGCTGTTATGTTTTGAAGTGCTTTACTAATTCACAATGCTTAACATTTGTTACGGGAACTAGCAGGAAGGCCATGAATCCATAAAATGACAGGAACCTTGACCTAGAAAATTAACTACCAAAAGATTTTAAAATGACACAAACCACATGTACAAGACAGACTAGGTCAGTGAGACTTACTGAATACAAACGCTCAAAGGGCAAGTTCCCATTTTAAAATTCCACACATCCACTTAAATCACTACAAATATGTTCATGGCTGGTCCAAAAAAAAAGGACATTTGTACATTACTCAAGTTTTGTTCTAATGTAAATTTCATGGCCTCATGCTTTCAATCCTGTTAAAGAGCCACAACAGAACTTTGATATTTCACAACACTAATCTGTCTGTCAAATAAACAGAGCTTTTCCTCACAGCCTTGACCATGTGCTACACTCCTGCCATGGCTCACAAGACTCCAGGCAACCTAAAGTCATTGAGCTCGAGTTCGTGGTCATTGTCCTTTAAGAAGTGGATTACATCCTTTTACAGATGCAAAAACGCTAACCAGGAAAGCCTGCACGTACAGTTTCAGCACCTGCAACACACTGCTAAGGGGGCTCACGTGACATACACGGGAAACAAGAGAACCAATGAGAAGAGCTAAAACCTGGGAGGGAGCATCCAATTACAGAGCAAGTACCATCCCGAATAACACCAAAGAAATAAATCTGAAAATTGATGCCAAGTTTGACTCCCAGTTCAGCTAATGCATTTTCAAACTGTTTATATTTCCGAAATTTTAACTGGCACGCATTTCAAATATCATCAGTTTAAAACTGGGCCACGATGGTATGTTTACCAACAGCTTTGTTGCTTTTTTCGTCTTTAGTAGAGAATACCTACATGCCAGGAAGCCAGCGTTTTGTTCCCCTCACCCCTGACACGCCAGCCAGCACCTATTCATCAGCCAGACACCAGAAATCAGGGAGTATCCTTACCCATTACCCCCCCCCGTCCCCCCGGGGGAATTCCCAGGGATTTGTATACACGGCTAAGATATCAAAGACAAACGTCAAACATTCAGTAATCTGACCCAAATAATGAACTGCACAGTTCTATTCTGTCCTTCGGGACTGTCGCATTCCTCTCTCCAAATTAGCATCTGGGATTCTCTCTTTGAACAAATATATGTACAGTATAATACACACCTTCTTGTCCTTGGTCTCCGTTGAGCTCATTCTCAACCCTCCCGTCCATTGTCTCTTCCTTTAAATTGCTTTCCACCAGAAATCAAACTCCTCCAGCTGACCTTTAAATTAGCCTTAGCTCCTCCTTGCTCTAACTGCATTACCCACAGCATTCTCTGGGAATTCTACATCTCTTCCTTCTAATGCTGCCACACGCCAGACTATTTCAGTGTCGAATTCACGTACCCAACGAAGACTGTCTGCTACCATACACGTTTCTAAACAAACAGCTCCGTTCTCAGTGGCTTATTTCTAGCCATGGATACATCTTAAGCCACCTAGCCTGAAACGTATCTTTTGACTGTTGCTTGGTCTTTCAGGATTAGCTGCATCTTTGCTTCTTGGCGTTCTGCTTCAAAAGGATGCAGATTTACACTTCAGCCACAGGCCAATTTTTTATCTGCTTTTTGATTAAATGAACAAAAAAAAAAATCTGTAAGAGATTTATTCTTTCATCTGTTGCTGGACGCTAGAGAGAAGCGGCACAAATGTTGGTACAGACGCTGCAACAAAAATACTTCAACTGGGGTTGACATTTTTCAGAGTAGCACTCTGAGAAGCGGCACAATCAGACATCATGTAAAACAGGTATGCACGTACACAGTTTTGACAGAAAAACCCTACAAATTACACTCTGCCACACATGCGTACCACTCATGTCAAATGCAGTACTCCATGTATCAAGTTACTAGTGTGACACGGGGGAGCACAAACTCACACACAGTTAATTTATTCATTGTGTTGATTTAAATCATTCTTCGATACTAATACAGCCTATATCAGTACAAATGCTAGACTTGCGGGAACAGTTAAGGGACATAAATATACCCAAACAAATGACTTTTAAAAAGGTCCGACGGAAAATCCTCTTTCCAAAGCTTGCGTATCTTAAAAAAAATACAACACAATGCATGTTACTGACGATGCTGGCCAGACAGAATGTTTACACAAACTGACCTCTCTCTATGTCGGAGGTTATCAGTATTGGTTACACTATCCATAAATTCAATTCAATTTTATTTATATAGCGCTTTTAACACGGAGCGCGGTCACAAAGCGCTTTACATAGTCCCAGGCCCACAGTCCCCAGAGATTAAGCCAAAGGCGACAGTGGCAAGAAAAAACTCCCTCAAGAGGAAGAAACCTTGGGAGGAGCCAGACAATGAACCAGGCTAAGAAGAATCAGAATCTTACTGAAGGCCTAACTGTCCGTCCATCCTTCCAACTACCCTCCCAAGAGGATGCACAACTGGAGAAAATGCCCATCCATCACTGGGCATGTAGGCGGTCACATTCCACTAATCACATTTTTGGAGTGCGGGAGGAAGTCAGAGCACTTGAAGAAACACCGCAGAAACACAGGGAGAACACAAAAACTCCAGTCAGAAAAAATGGGGGCAGTGAATCAAACCACTGAAGACCTAATTAAGTGGAAATGGATTTTTAAAGTGCCTTCATGTGAAGGCACCTAACATTTCATTGGTACAGCAGTGGATGAGGCAGCACCTAAACGAGGCCAATGAGAGGCTCTGGGTGACCTCACACTACACTGGATCAGTGGGTCCTAACCGAGTGCCGGACCGTGGGGTACAGCACTGTTCTCACAGGGGATCGTTTTAACGGTGAGTCGCACGGTGAAGAGATCCGATTCCGGTCTTGGCAGGAAGACCAACTAATGCTGTGCCAAGACAAACAGAATCCGTGGGTCACCTTCCTCCGAGAACTGGAATTTGGCAGAGAACAGGCGAAATCCTGGCTCTTGTTTACTGGCAGGTCTGTATATTATATACATTTCATCATATCTTTTTGCCACTTGTGTGGTCCACTATAGCGATCAAGAGGGTTAATGATTCTACAGGTAGAGGCGAAGCATGCGATCAGACTGAAACTGCTCACTTTAAAGCTCGCACCACATTACTTGAATAATTCTTCACCTTCTAAAAGTGCTTTAGCACACGCGCGCAGAGGAAACATGTTCCCACGCATTAGCAAGCACGTTTGTTCCTGACTGACACCACTTGAATCGCACTACAGGCCTGCCTACCTTGTTTGTTTTGAAGGTTCCTATTATGCCAGGAGTTATTTTTGTGATTCAGCCAGACAAAAATTCCTCTCTGGAGGATCAGTAAAGCTCTTTCTGCCACCGACTCAGAAGTGAAACTACAGGAAATTACAGTTTTAACTTGTCAGCATTTCACCCAAACATACTAGTTTAAAAATGCAATGCAAGTGCATGCTCTACTCACAAGAGGCACATTGAAAAGAGTAAGTCCATACAGTGCAAGAAACATTACAAACCAATTCATAGTCAGACAGACACACATCACCATGGGGCAGACAAGTGAATCAGGCATATAAAACCATATAAAAAAAAAGTTTTCCTTCTATTAATACAAATTTTCACAAAAGCTTCAATGTATTGAAGACCTGTGACATTATTCAAGACAAGTCCAATTAGTAACCTGTTTTCATGTGTTCTTGCTTAAAGGTATCTGATGAAAGGACAACAAAATTGTGCAATTAATACAAAGCAGCAATGTACAAAAATACCTGGACCTTTAAACAACTTCTTCAAAGCAATCAGTGCAAGTTCTTAATTTACGTGAATAATTTTAACATTCCTCTAAGTTTCATATACCCAACCTTAAAACCCAGCTATGTAAACCATATACAGTTAACCATTACATCAGCAGAGGCTGTAGATTTCCCTAGCACGTGCATATCCAGGACAAGGCCAAGAAGTAAACACAACTTGGCTCAGAGAAACACCTAGTATCAGCTTATCGATAAGCAAGTCAAACAGAGAAAGCCACAAAGCAAATGAGTTGGGTCAACAGTGTCAGCAAGCCAAACATGCATGCATATCAGTAGTGGTACTTTTGAAAGGAATTCCGACCGATCGGAGTGTAGGTGAGGGGGGAGGCCCTAAAAGTATCTAAGGCCACAGACACACACAATTAAGGTTAGTTAGGAGTTAAAGAGATGCCTGTGAGCAAGGGGATCCGGGGTGTAATGAGTGCGCATTTATAAATCCCAAACAGACGGCGGAGAGGGAGTCGTGTGTTCTCATTAAAGCAGGAAGCTTCCCACTCTGGCATGGAGAGAGAGATCCACAAGCTGTGTGGTGTTGAAAACAGCCCGAGAGCAAAGGCTGATATCCAGCCAAGAGGAAGCCTGAAGGGGAAGGCAGAGTCCCTCTGGTACAGCAGCTATATGGCAGGGAAGGGCCTGAACGGGCACAGCCTTCCAGAAAGGGAGCATGCTGAAGTGGGTGACAGGGCCACCAAATCCAGCCAATGGCTGGAAAGGAAAGACGACCATTCAGAAAATGCCTAGCAAAGTGATATGGGTGGGAGACTGCTTACACACAGGAATGTGCAATCACAAATAGAGAAGTACGAAAAATTGATTTATTAAATGTGTAAGGTCACCCTAAATGTATTATTGAAATTGGCTGAACACAATTGATTACCTCCTACATAATAGATGAGCCATATACTACTTATCAATGATGTATAAATAAAGATGCAGCTACCCACTGAATTCATAAACATTTAGATCTGAAATGACAATAAAACTGGACTCCGGCATCAAGTGGAAGTTGACATGCATTAAATGTTAGCTGGCGCATGACAGGGTAATAAGACAAACCTTTTCTTCTGGAAGACTCTCCTAAAGCTTACCTGCAAATCATCATCATAAAGAATACGTCAACAACTAGCAGATGCTAAATTAAATGAAAGTATTTATCGACAAGTCAGAGTAGACAGTGGACTGGTGGAGGCCTAAACACTACATGTGCTTCAGGCACGCATCGACCAGGATTTTCACACTAGGGACACAAGTCTCTGATTCTCGGCAGAATTGTGACTTCAAAGCATACAGCTTGATCACCCCATTTGCACATCTATAGTGTTTAAAAACTGCTGCCATTGGGAGGGATTCAAGCATCCTGGGGCTCCCAACACAAACGATGGAGCAGCCGGGGACAAAACTGCCATTCTATCAGTCTAGGGTTTTGAGATGGAGTGTTACTTGACCACTGCTGCCAAGCTTAGAGGATTTACTGCCAAATGTGTTGCTTTTTTTTTTTTAAAAGCCTCTATGTGAGGAAATTCGGGTTATTATGGGTAAGGAATTCTGGCTTTGATGCTTCAAGCAACCAAGCCTAGACTGTTCTTTCAAGTAACAGTTTATATGACTAACTGGTTTTAATCCCAAAGAAAACATGCACCCTTTGATACCGTTTCATGCCGTTCAACATTTAAATCAACTCCTCCACGCACACTCACTGATATTTAGTCTTTGATAAGTCAGGTCAAGGGTTAGCTACCCTGGCATGCAGTACACACGTTAAGACAGGAGTACTGCAAACTGACCACGGGAAGACAAAGTACCTTTTATATTGTCGTGTCAGCAAATGACTGTGCCAAACAGATTTTACAGATTATAGAAAAACCAGAGTAAACACAACGTCAGTGCAGTAATTGTGCACTGTCTAAAACACATACCCCAGGAAACAAATTAAGAAGCATGCATCCACTAGACAACGCGCTCTGAAGTTTAATCTTGCATTACCAAATGCACGAATTTAGTGCCTCATTCAGCACCTCACTTCATGTGACCACTGTCATCTGCAGGTGACATTTAGCGACTGAGAAGCCGCAGTTTGGAAACACACTGCTGATCGTACATACTACAGAGGGCCGAATTGAGAGTTTGCTCGGATTAAGTTGCTGGCAGTTTTAGTGGGATGACGTGACGTCATTTGACAGAGACTACAAATAGCAGTCTCTGGGTGCTGATGCCACTCCACACCTAAGTACAAACCATTCTGCCTCTCCACACCGCTGCGGTCACCATTTTCAGGGGAGATTGTTTAACGTAGCTGCCAAGTTCACACAGAGCTATCATACTGATTTCATTAAAATCAATCTCTAAATTCCACATGGATGTTAGCGCAATCTCCAGACTCAGGAAAACCAGCTTCTTAGCAAAATTTAGTATTTTTAATGCCAGTAAAAAGTTGACAGGCTGCTCCAAACATCACTGCAGAGCTGCCAGCTCACATCCGTACATCTAGGCGTTAGTTTTAAAAGAACAACTCCGCCGAAATACTTTAAACCTACGGCACGCGCGTACAGGTGGTGGTCTCCCGGCAAGGCGCACGCGCGTACAGGTGGTGGTCCCCCGGCAAGGCGCACGCGCGTACAGGTGGTGGTCCCCCGGCAAGGCGCACGCGCGTACAGGTGGTGGTCCCCCGGCAAGGCGCACGCTGCAAACCGCACGCGCGTGCGGGTGGTGGTCTCCGCAACCACGCTGCAAACCGCAATCAAAAATCAATCACCCGAGCGGCGCTCGGACGTCGCCTCGCATGCTGATGGCTCTACGGCTGCAGGACGGGCACGCCGAGCCATGCATGAGAAACACACGACGTTCTAAAGCGAATCCCCCGCCCCCGCCCCCCCGGCCGTTCCTCCGTGCATCTCCGCCCTCGGATCGTGCATCCAGCCGGGCTCTAATCCAGAATACGACGTGAAAGTCCGGCCGCGGCCTCGCGCTGCCGCGAGCTCCCGACGGCTATCCACCCTCACGGAGCGACGGTTAGCGCTCGCGGTAGTTTTGTGTAGTTTAGGGCAGATGGTTCACAGGTGGGCCGGGGGACCCTAACGGTAATACCCCGACCCACAGAGGGGCTATTTCCCTACCCTCCACGGTGGCCCATCTGCCCTAACGGTAATACCCCGACCCGCAGCGGGGCTATTTCCCTACCTTCACCTTCTCCAGGGCCGTGAACCTCAAGCCGTGCACAAAGGGGCTCCTGACCGGAGGAGCCAGCTCCTCCTGCCCGCGTCCAGCCGCCGCGACGGAGCGGACGCTCTTCGGGAGCCTCATCCTCTACGAGGCCGTGGAGAGATCCGTCAGGCTGCGGCTCGGAGAGTCTGTCGGGTTTGGCAGTGAGGATGCCCAGGACTCTAAGCGACTGTTATATCGGAAAAGCAGACCGAGAAGCTTCTCAGCCGCGCTCGACACCCTTCCACCTCACGCTGCCTCTCCGCTCTGCCCAAGACAAATAAGGTCCCGCCAGCCTGGCTGGGTGTGCGCATGCGCACGGGGCCGGACGAACTGACGTCGAGGCGTACTCGCAATACCGGCCGCCGCGCTGACGTCACGACGTCCTCGTAATGCCGGCCGCCCCGCCCCCCCCCCCGGCGCCCTGGCGGTGTTCCGATGGCGCTGTAATGCTGAAGCCTCCTCTTAATGAAAGAACCATCTTTGGCAACGTATTCCACCAAGTTGTCTATTTCCAGAGATATGAAAATATGATTTACATTCATTATGAGCCTGCATCTTTTGTTCTTCGTGTAAAGTTGCCAGTTTTAAAAGAAGACCTTTTGTTTTAGACTCTCAACAGGAAAAGAGATGGGAAGATGCGATGAGAGATGAGAGATGAGATGGCTGTATCATGGGATTACGTAAATTAATCTCTGATAATCAGTTGACAAAATAACAAGTAATAAAATTCAATGTTGTGCATTTTAAATAAGCATTTCTTATGGATTTATCAACAAAATTTCAGTTCCATCGATTAGGGCTGTGGGGGGAAAACACAACATTGTACTGGGAGCTCATAGCCTCTTATCCAGTACAGGTCTGTGGCGAACCTGGAGTCTGTTCTAGGAAGCATCGGACACAAGATAGGAGACATCCTAAATGGGATGCCAGTCCACTGCGACTCATGCACACCCACACGCTATGGCACCTTAACAGCACCAGTTCACCTAACAACATGTTTTTGGACTGCGTGTGGAAAATTGAGTACATGGAGACAACCAGCAAGAGCGCTGAGAGAGCATGCAAACTTCATACATATATGAGGATGGCAGTGAAAACCACACCCTACAAGTGTGAGGCCACAATGCTAACCACTGAACCCTAGAAGTGTGAGGCCACAATGCTAACCACTGAACCCTAGAAGTGTGAGGCCACAACGCTAACCACTGAACCCTAGAAGTGTGAGGCCACAATGCTAACCACTGAACCCTACAAGTGTGAGGCCACAACGCTAACCACTGAACCCTAGAAGTGTGAGGCCACAATGCTAACCACTGAACCCTACAAGTG
>JAACJT020022698.1:11963-32371 GCA_009936485.2 Gymnarchus niloticus | reverse complement strand
CCTGTGATGGACTGGCATCCCATCCAGGGTGTACCCCGGCCTTGTGCCCTGTGATGGACTGGCATCCCATCCAGGGTGTACCCCAGCCTTGTACCCTGTGATGCCTGAGATATATTCCTGTGAACATGCATCAGATAAGTGGTTTTGAAGATGAATTATTTTTAGCTTTTCTGTTCTAATTCTTTTGGAGAAGTATTATTAAATATTAAACATTATTTTCAATAGTCCTTAAAGTCTTGTAAGGTAAAATTAAATGGGATGTAATGTAATCATTCAGGTAGATGGCCACTGCAGCCTAGTTGTCCACATCATTTTATCTGCAGTGCTTCATGAGTACACAAGGTGGCAGTACAGCCTTTCAGAAACTAGTCATCACAACATGGATGCTACTTAGATTGAAGGAAGAGCCAAAGAAGGGGGAATCCAGACAGGATTCTACTTTATACCAGTCCTCACATCATATATTAACCTTTGTGTATAAATGATTGCCAAGACACTGAAAGCATAATGGTCAGGAATGCCTGCTGGGTCCTTCCTGTCTTGTCTCTTTGTACTGTGTGATATGTTCAGGTCCAGCATTCTGCTGTTCCGGAATCAGGTCAAGGTCGCCAACACATACATAGGGAAGTCTATCTCACGTTTGTTTCATGTTTTCATGTTTTTTGAAAACAAGTGGTTTCTCCTCACAGCTCATCATCTCCCATCTCTTCCGCTCCTTGCAGTGAAGACCTTAAAAGGGCATGGTGCCTTAAAAGGGCATGGTGGCATGGAGCCTTCTTAAGGTTTGATGGATGGCAGAGCCCCCACGTTCTGGAGAGAGACAGAACATCCCCAGCCATAACAACATTGCTGCCCCTCCCCCGCCAACCTTTGCCATCGTCCGTCCTCCATCAGCCACACCCAGTCCTGAGCACCATAAACAGGGTGTCCTCAGATCACGGTGTCCTTACCATCTGGTGCCCTTCCACTCCTGCGGCTTGTGTTTTCCCATGACTTTCCCATGACACTGATACCAGGAGGTGCCAGAAACAGCCGTCCCTCCCCCATCTCTGGAGTGTCCATCCCTGTTAACTGGTTACTGGCATTAGCTAATGAGTAGCCTGGGAGCTTTAACGGTTCAGTAGAGAACTATGAAAAATTGAGGAGGATAAGGAGACATGCATGATCCAAGCAGTCGTATTGACATACGTGAGTTTACAGTTAACTCCATACGCTGGGAGCATCACGTTGTCATTGTTGCCGGAGATGCTCAACATTCTTGGGACTACTTCCTGGGTTCCTGGGACTACTCCGCTTGTGCCTCTCCTTATCAGAGTACGGCTAGGCTGACTGTTTGCTACTCCAGTTTTGATCTGACTTGTAACTCACGTGTAACATGGCTCAGGACATTACTGCAAAGTCCTCCTTAGGCTAACAGCTTTACATGTTGCCTTTATGTACAGAAGCGTTTTCACGGGTCAAATACTTTTCTCAAGAGTACGACAGCCAAAGGCCTCTAATTACATTTAAGCAAATTTTTTCATGTTTTCATAACTATTATTTTTGCTGGTGTTATTTTATCCTTTGAAATTACTGATATTTTTTTTTCTTTCTAAAAAACCATGTTGCAAAGTTTTCAACATTTGCACTGCTGGACTCATCCAGGTTAAACTTTACTTAAAGGTACAACAGCAAGGTCTCTCGATAGGCTAGTACCAGGAACCTAAGGTTACAAATCCAGTGCTGTCACCACCCGCTGGAGCTCTGCTATAACAGTCATCTTCGAAAACGTTAGCACGTAGTCAAAATGAATATATCCGAGACTTCTAATCGAATTAAGTCGACATTAACAGCACATCTGAATGTACATTCATTGGCATAAATCTGCCTGTAGCACTGTGTGATTACTGGATGACTTTGAGCCCTGTTTCCAGTAACGGGCACAGAAGCATTTGGGCAAACAGAGAAATCTGGGTGGAGGCCGTGCTGAATGGGGTTGACCTTGTATCAGCCAGGTGCTCGCGGGCCTTCACGGGCTGCGTGGTTTTCAAACGGTCTCCAGTGACAAGGTGATTAGGAAGGAGATGGCCTAGAACAAGTAAAGCCCATGTCAAGGGATGGACGTGTTTTGAAGATTTCGGTAGAAAACGAAAATGAGTTTGACGTAATCTTTCAGGCCACCCATGAACTTACATAGGTAAGAATGAAAAACACAGAGCTAGCTGGCTGGCCTGGTTTACTGTAAGGAGCTGTTTTTAGGGACTGCCAGCAGACGCTATGGGAGGAGATCAAAGAGGCCTTTCAGACAGCTGCCAAGGTTGTAGCTCGGTGCCCCTTTCCCACGTCTGAGACTGAAACGCCTGCCGGGTCCCCCCCTACTGATGTTATCCTAGAGGCGTAGGCATGTACCAGGCTGCACCAGGATGACTCAACGAATGCACACGTGTGTGTCTGAGCAGGTGCCGTTCTCCGCACTTGGCGTGCGGCCTGCATTCTTCCATGTGCTCTGTCGGTGTGTGCACGCCTCTCCATGCGGGCTGTATATTTTTGCCAGCACGTTAGCATGCTCGCGTGTGAGTGTGACATCATGTAAAGTCTCCAGATCCTTCTCTGAGGGTTTACTGCAGTGCAGTGTGTGGCAGCCATAACTGCTTTGGAATTGGTTAGTATTACTCTCCCGGCAGATCTAATGGGTTAGGCTTGAACTAGCTATGATCCAGTTCAGCGTCCCATTCTAGATCCTAATGAGTGTTCAGCATCTTCTTTCCTAGCGTTGCGTGCCTTGTCAACGCAGGGTCCACTTGTGAAGTGATGCGACAAAGAAGGGATTCAACCCACGTGTCGCTACCGCCCGATGTCGATGACTAGCGATGGGTGATTTCGCAGTGTAGCCGGTTAGCCTAGAACACGTCTTTGGATTGTGGGAGGATACCCACGCAGGCATGTGGGGAGCATGCAAACTCGGCACAGAAAGGCCCCTGTCGACCACGATGTTCGAACGTGGAACCCTCTTGCCGTGAGGCAGTGCTAACCACTGAGCCACCGTGCCACCCTTTCATGAGTATTCAGCATATAACTGTGATAAAGCTTTGAAAAATGAAGAGAATCACTGGTGGACGTGAAGGCGAATCAGATTTTCACAGCCAGGTCTCGGAACATCACCTCAGCTGCCTCACTTGGCACTGATTGGACATCCATCCATCCTCCATAACTGTCCATACAGAAGGGGGTCATGTGAACCGGGGGCCTATCCTAGGAAGTAAATCTCAGGAAACTGTCACACGACGTGGGCAGTTTAACGACAACGGTTCACATAGCTGTGTGCTTTTGGACTGTGGGGAGAGGCTGGAGTCCCTGAAGGGAGCCCATATACCCAGAGTTCGAACCTATACTGCTGGAGGTTATGAATCCTCTGCGTACCCCACTGCTCCACCCCAAAGACCTCTTAATGCTGAGGGGCACAGATGGCCCGGTGCTAGCCATACAACTGATAACTGCCATTTTTATTTTTTGACCAGGCCTAGAATTCCACAGCTCCTTGTAGGTCCATGTACTGAACTGATTGGCTAGTAGAGTCAGTCAGTCCAGCCAGATGGTGGTGCTATAGTGCTTTTGCCCAGTGAAATGCAGCTTTATTTATTATATGGTTAACTCTTAGCATGCATGTGTATTAATGTTTATATGGGCATATGCATGCGTGTTCTTGCACTTCTGATGCATGAGGGTAAAACTCTGTAGCTGGTCCATACCTCTCCGGTCTATGGGGTTAAAAAGTTTTGGGGTAAAATGTTAGTGGTAGGGTAAGTACTCAATTACTGGGCAACTACTTGTCCGGGTAACAAGAATTGTACATAATGAGGCGCGTAGCCAAGAGTGAGATTCAGGGAGGGCTTTAAACATCATGTACCACGAGAAACGTGTGTGAGCGTGGGAAGGTTTGCTGGAAAGAATATGGAACCAACTTAAATGCATGGAGAACTGGCCATTCCAAAATTATATTGGGGGGATCAAACCCCCCCCCCAGCTACCCTATTTCCAGAACCTGAGCCACAGGTGCAAACCCATGTGCAACTTTAGACTTTTAATCAGGCTATTAGATTTTTTAATCCTGGAAGATTAAAATTCTTTGTCTGACATCCATGCAGCTTCGGCCGATCAGTCTTCATGGATCGCCTTACATCTTGCACGAAGACCCCATGGAACATCACTGAGACTGCCGGCCCGCTGTCCCATCATTTCTTAGACTAGTCCAGAGTAGCAGATAGCCAAATTTATTGTTTTCGCAGTTAGCTAATATATGCTGTCAATTTATGTTGTGCAGTGTGCAATTACTTTTATGGGCAGCAAAATAAGATGGGATTAAGGAGGACTGTAAGTTGTACTGCCGGGAGGGGATGGAATTCAAACATCAATGCCAATCCCCCCACCCCACACCCCACACACACACACCACCCAGGCACTATCTTTTGGAAACCCATTTCAGCCCTTGAATTTAGGTGACTCCGCACAGTTCCTGTCAAATGGTGGGGCAAATGAAGGTGTGAAGTAGACGAGCCAGACCACCGTAAGAGCAGAGCCAGACCACCCACAGAGAGCGAGAGGTCCAGCTCCCATGCTTGTTTTAGACGCTCCCTGCATTTGTTTCTCCTGACCCGGATCGTGGGCATTTGACAGCAGGGCACAAGCAGGGTGCACTGGGCATCCCAATCCCGCTGGTGATGACAGCCACAGTGCTAGGGTCAGTTTGACCGCATGATGTCTGAATTGGATCATCGCGATGTACGTCTATATATAATACAGACACACTGGTGGGTCTCCCCGTTTGTTTTATCTCTGTTACGGGAGGCATCCTCTCCATTTACTTTCCATCTTAAAGTCATTAAAGATCCCCAATCCCACTGCAGTCAAAAAAAAAAAAAGATCAACAAACAAAACTTTTTGGCACTTTTTTTTATCATCTAACCATTTGTTTGCATTTCTGTGTCTGTTTTGTCTGCTTTTCAGGAATTAATAACTTTGTGGTGTTTTCACGCATGGAGCACCAGACTAGGACCAGAAAATCAGCGTAAATACTGAGGCCCTGTCCGGTACGCTCTCACGTTCAGTCTTCCTGTCTTTCTTCTCATCTTGCTCTCTGTATATAAACAAAGCAGACACTCTGGGCCAGGGTTGGAATGGCTGAAGGTGGACCTTTGGGCCATGAGACTAGGACTGGTGCCAGAAGGAGAGACGGATTGCCCACTTCTTAGCGTCTCCATGCCAACCGTGCACCTCACTGAGGCACCAGCAGTTCACATTGAGGTGCTGAGTCTTGTCACTGAGGAGAACTGCCCTAGGAGATTTGACCGACCATCCATCCATGCACCCACCCATCCAGCCTGCCTCCACCCTAATCCTCACCGTAGCCTACCTTTATGGGTTCCAGTCCTCCACAATGTGTCCAGATAGTGGCCTCTCTTCAGCCACAACTAATGTTTATACAAGTCATAGAGAAAGACTTCAACATTTTTACTATTACAAATAACATACTTGCGGCCATCATCAAGTCTAGATGATGATGATTTTCCAGGGTGCATCATGGTAGACTCCAGATCATTAGAACCTTGATGAAGCAACGAGTTTGTTAGGGAAAATGGATTTTACAACATCCAAAATAAAGAGGAGGAAAAAGAAGTGAAAAGAGCATTTTGGATTGCCATCATCATCGAGGACACGGCACGTCTTTGTCTTTGCATCACCAATCACGAGGTGACAGAAAAGAGAAAGTCAACACAATTTGCCTCGTCACTGATTGGAAGGACACAGCACTCCAGTGGCATCACGGTCATGGTCGTCTTCTGGTGCGTGGGGGAAACCCACGCAGGGTCTTAAATAAAGAAAGAAGGCCTGCGGTCCTCCAACGTGTCCCGTCTTTGACCCGCTTTTCGCGGGGTCATACATGTGCTGTCTCACCGAAAGCAGTGCCGAGGAGTTTACGCGCTAAGTGATGGCCCCGGGACATATAAAGGGTTCTCACCGCGTCCAGCAGGACCACCTGCGCATGCAGCTGGACGATCTCCACTTCCGCAAAAGGGGACACGTCCTCTAATGCTCACTGGGGAGGACTGGGGTGAGAGTCTCACACACGTAGTGATTCTTCTAGAACATTTTCACAAGGCATCTCTGATAAGGAATGCTATCTCTTAGTCACCTGTGTAACAGGGAGGAGAGGATCCTTACTTCCAAACTAGGCTGGGTAAATTCTAGTAAATTCTTGAAATGTGTTTTATAGGATGCACGCAGACACAAGGAGTGACAGAGCATGCCTTAAAGCTTCTTTGGAGGGAACTGAAGAAAGGGCTTTAGGATTTTTTATGACTTTTTTTTAAAGTAACAGTTGATTGACGTAATTAAAAGGGCAACGCAACTCTGTTCTGGGTAAGTGCTTATGACAGATGAATGGATGGATAATTTAAAATGGTGCAGGCGATGATAACATTTACAACAAACAGAAACTGTTTAGGATGGAGAGTGACGGAAATGTAATGTTGCACCAACTGGGCAGTACAGTGGAGGGATAAGGGTAAGCTATTAAAAACATTTTTATATGAAATTATAATGACGACAAATAGAACAATATCATTTCGGCTTATTTAGCATGCAGTGAACTACAAATTTATAGACCCCCCCCCCAAAAAAAAAAAACAAAACAAAAGAAAACAGATGTGTCCCTGAATCTGGACACTGATAAAAACATGAAGTAAATTTGGACTACTGCAGTAGAACAAAGTGTAGAGCTTGTCCTGGCGTCCCTCCACCCGGGGTCAGAATGAGGATCACTTTCCAGTGAGGGACCCCCTTGGACGGGATGCCACACACACACAAGCGTATATCAAGGGCGACTTAGGGTCAGCACTTCACCTAGATTAGACTACCTGAAGGAAACACTGCACAGCGTCCAGCTGGACTCAGCCTCTCCAGCTGGATCAGTCCTCACAGCTCGGTCTGGGCCAGGTGACCTGCATGTGCTCCTCTGAAACCAACCTTTCCGTGGGAAACCAGTGACTCCCCTTATTTTCTGGCAGCAGACACTGATGTGGGCCTCCTCTATCTGAAAATTACAAAGCACTGTGCTGGGTTTCCTTAAAGGGACTAAACTCTTGTTTTTAATCTCACATTATGTGGATATTCAGTGTGCTACCTGCTTAAACTAATAGATTTTAACAAGACCACTCAGGTTTATCCAATACAAGACCGTCTTGTGCCCCCAAGCTGAACAGATGGTGCCAATGTCAACCGGTGAGATCTTCAACCTAAACGACAAATTCATTTACATATTTTGCATTCTAGAGTAAAACAATGATTATGTCTTGTCAAAATATGAACACCCTGTCTCATTAGCATGTCAAGTTCATTAATCCCCATCAAAACCAGCATCATCCATAGTTTACTACGTACGTAACGTTTTAGCCGTTATCAGTTGTCTCAGCTAAGTCCCTCTTTAACCCAGAGAGATCATCTTCTACAAACTCTACAGACCCTACGGGAGAGTGAAATATGCTCACTGTCCCTGCTGATCTGGCACTGAGCATCCTGATGACCTGAAAGAGCTCCGTGACACCAAGGTCCACACAATGCTCTCTACCGTCTTGTGGTTGTTGACTCTGCACATATTTGGAGTGCATCGGAAAATCCCCTCTGCCAAGCAGTCAGTCCCAAAGTGGTACTGTTCCGAGACGTTTCTGAGGAAGTATACAGCATTTGATATTTAAAACATTACCAGGGGAATCCAGTCTGGCCTTTAAGGGTACAGATTACTTAAGAGTACAAGGCATATCCGCTTCCTGAAACCGAGCAGATCAAACGGACAAGGAAACTGTAGCTGCTCACCTCTAATAGGGGCTGTCAGTCCTCCATCATCACCCTAAAAAATATCATCATCCAGAAACATTTCTGTGGTTGCCTCCTCCCCTGATGACCGACTGTGCTCACTATCAGCCATCGCTGTGGCAGTGTTCCCAAGTCACTGTGATGTCCGGGTCACCACCAGCAAACTGGGACTTACGTACACACGGCCTTAATGTCCATGGACTGGTCACCCTGCTTTTACCTGACGGTGACCTCATAACTCATGGAGACACGGCCTCATTGCTCATGACGGTGTTTAATTTCATAAGCACCAAAGCTCAGAAGAACCTTCTGGAAAAGGAGCACTTAATCAGTCTTTCTTTTAAGTCTCTTTGATAAAACTGACCTTTGAAAAACCAACCAGCTGTCTTTTTGTTTGCCATTATTATCGGATCTTTTATCACCGTGCCTTTTCTGTTGGCGTTGAATCACCGTTTAACTTTTAACGTATCATTTCGCCATTTGTCTGTCCTTTTTGTCACATTGCTCCAGATCATTCGTGCAGCGTTTATGTCTTACTGCTGCCGTGGTGACGGCGGGGCACATCAGACAGCTGGTATAATTTCTCATTGCTAAGCAAGCTACACTGGAGTGCTGCCTGTTCACCCACTGCACAGATTACTAGGTACACCTGCTTACTAATGCATTCAGCCCGTTTCTCCAAACACTGAATGATATGGCGATAAATGAATACGTACTGCATAGAGAGAAAGAGGGAGAGAGGGATAGCTAGAGGGAGAGCCAGAGGGAGAGAGGGAGAGCCAGAGGGAGAGCCAGAGGGAGAGCCAGAGGGAGAGAGGGATAGGGAGAGAGGGAGAGCCAGAGGGAGAGCCAGAGGGAGAGCGGGATAGGGAGAGAGGGATAGCCAGAGGGAGAGAGGGATAGCTAGAGGGAGAGACAGAGGGAGAGAGGGATAGGGAGAGAGGGATAGCTAGAGGGAGAGAGGGATAGGGAGAGAGAGCTCCTTGAAAAAGTCAACACTTTATGAACATTGAAGCAGTTCTGGAGGCAAAATTGGATCCTACCTCATATTAGGTATACGTAAAAATGGCGAGTATGTGCTGCCTTTAAGAGGAATTTAAGCAAGACAGGCATCTCCGAGGTAGAATTTCATTCTTAGTTGCATCCATCAGCTGCTGCAGCGTATTGCTTCATGTTATTTTTGGAGTTCTTATACTGTTATTTTGGCTTTCGACACACGAATGGCAAGCGCTGAGGTAAACTAGAATAACATCACTGCAATATTATTATAGCTGAATCTGGGATCTCAGTTTGCCCACATGAAGCCTATCAAATTTGTGCGTGTTTTGCCAAACACGTCTTATCTGTACGTATAGATATTTCAGAGTTTGGAAGGTAATATTTAACTTCCAATCCTGTCCTCCTTTTTGTGTTGTGGGAGCTCTGGTATCCATACTGCATCCTCTCCTCCCTTCTCATTCTGACACATTTAAGGTCAGATTTAACAGGTACAGAGTTGACATTCTCCTTTTTTGGCTTAAAGCGCTGTTTTATCTGGTCTGCAGACACGTATCGTTACAGTTCCCCAGTTCCCTGTCTCAGACTTCCTTTCTGTGGCTTCGTTAACTTATTTTTGTTTTATAGGTCTCATTACCATAATTTTCTTAAATCCATCTGATTCATTAGCCACAGTGCACAAACCATGTCTTTTACTGTAATCAAGCGATGGCCGGTCCCCTCACGAGTTAATCTTACACTGAGTGAAAGAAGTTTCACCCAGCGTGAAGAGCTGCTCAAACAGTTCTTGAAAACAGGTGCTGTCATGTGCAGTTTGGCAAAGAGGTGCTCCTCCCTTTTAACTGCAATTCCCTCTACCTAAACAGCGTCGGTCCCAAAGCACACAGTAGCCCAGGGCTTAAAAGGAACTGGAGATAATGGAAAGGCTGAAATCCTAGCAGGATCCGGCTCTTGGGAAGAGTACATAACCCGGAATATGTCAGTACATGAACTCAGAGATAGCATCGGCCCATTTAGAGAAAAACCTTTTGCTTTTTAAAAACAACACTAAGCTTATTTGGGCTAATTAGGAAGGCATTTTTTTTTTTGTGGAAGGCTTCCCCGTAACCAAAATCTTATGTTAGAAGGAGAAAGAGGGTTACTGTAAAACATGCAGTCGTCCACAGGTCATTTTACGTTCGCCTTTGAAAGGGTGAGTCAGGTTTTAGCGGCTTCAATCGATTTGCAACTTTCATGGTTTCAGGACTGGTTACAGTAGAGCCTTAATTTTTCTTAAATGCCTTTTATGAGAAATGGGGACTACTCTGTTCTACTCCACACCCAAAGGAAAGCTGATTATACTACTGTGTTGGTAACAATGGCTATGAGTATTAACAGAAAATTTAAAAAAAATGAAAACAATACTTTAAGTATTGTTAAGTGTAAACACTACAGTTAAGATTGCACAGAAATTCTGAAATTACAATAGTGACAACCACACCTGTTAAAACAAAAATGAAACAAAACTCATGTAAAAACCAGTCAAAATAAAATCGCATGCAAAGAAACTCAATGCTGAGTTATGTCAGTTTGTAGTGCAGATGTGGTCCTAGTTACTAACTAGAGAAAGAATGCAACATTATTTCAAATGAAATGTGTCTTTAAAGGCCAAACATCTCATTCCCCACCTAGGGTGGGAAAACTACTATAATGATTCGGAACACGGTAGGCTCCAATCGCAGAATTAGACAGCTTAAATCAGAGTCAAAACAGGCAGGGTCAAGACCAGAACAGGTAAAATTTCCAAAAGCCAGCAGTTCTTCCAAAGCATAGTTAAAACAGGCAAGCTCAAAACCAGAACCAGCAGGATTTCTAAAAGCCAGGGGAGAATAGAAAACGTAGTCGTGGTCACAGGCAGTAGATCAATTCCAGGGAAGCACCGAACCGAACCGAACCGAACCGAACCGAACCGAAGAGAAGTCCAACAATCAGGGTCAGGCAAACTACAAGATTCAGAACCGCCCAGTAATGATGAAGACAATGCAATACCTCACAGGGAGGCAACTGAACAGCAGGGCTTATGTAAAGGATTAACAAGGCACGGCTGGGAGCTACTTGATGATAATTAACGAGGCACAGCTGGTCAGTATTCAGGGGATGATGAACAAGAGTAAGTTGGGCGTGGTAGGTCCCACACAAGCTGGCATGGTGTGGGCGTGACAATTACATTGTTTAATTTCCTGACTAATCTTGAATCTTGGGTAGGTGGGTACTCTCTCGGTGAACACACACTTTTCTACACACACCATTTTTCTGTCTTGAGGCTGACTGTGCTTGTAAGCCACGGTCCGCTTGGAATTTCTCTGACATCACAGTCAACTTCTTATTTATGAAAGGTAAAGCGGTCAGCCTGTCATAACTGAGACAGAAAGCAGACAGAGACAACTTGAAGGACATTCCCTTGGCTTTGGGCCTACGTGAAGCAGAGGCGAGGGCCTGATTAATATGAAGCTTTGGAAGTCCTCCGTAAGTGAAAGCATCTGGGCATGAAGGTCAAATGCTGCATCAAGAGGTTGGAGAGATCCAATGTACCTGCTGGGTATCCTCTTCCTTTAATTAAGTTTCCTAGGGAAAGACAATGCGTTGGATGGAATGGGAGCAGCATAAAAGATGTTCTGATGCTTTCTTAAACTTGCTTTTCTGGAATCATGTAACGATAAAAGACTCTTTTTAAGACCGGTGGTAGACAGAAACTCCAGAAACAGATTTGCGAGAGTGAGTAATTCTGGTCGCCTTGTGTGATTTCCGGAACGGGGACGTTTTTGCAGCTGGCAGAAGTGAACAATTCTCCTGTCTTAATGTGAATGACCTTGTAAGATTCCCACAAGGAGGCACAGATATCGACCCTAATCAGTGCAGGAACTGTACTTGAAGAAATGTCACAATACTGAGATGAGCACAAGACACTTTCTGACAGGAGAAGAATGCACATTATCTTAGTCTTTCATCTCTGGACACGCAGGACACGGTGAGATGAATAATACTGATTCAGTTAGCACTGGATTTTCTCGCAAGGAGTCCAGCCAGCTTCTCAGCACGTCTGCTCATCTTGAGCATGACTTAGTCTGACCTGCATAGATGTGCATTAACTGAGATCGGGGAGGATGAAAAGATTGAGCAAGAACATTTTGGTGTTAATGACGTCAGAATGTCATGAAACACCCGTTCTTTGGCTAGCTGGGCACTTTCAGGAAGCATGGGATTTGTTTTCCTCGTTTGCTTTGCTCATTATGGCATACAGCTCGGCATCCTTGATTGAATTTGCATTTAAGGACTCACCAGCATCTCTATTGTGGTGAGGAACATCTTGGATTCAGTCTGTATCTCCCAGCTTATCAGGGGAAATCACATCACTGATGAAATCATAAACCTCACGCCTGAGGTTTCGGTGCAAGTGCTGTCTATGTCATCTCTATGAAGACTTGGAACAGAAGAGTGGGACATCCATGCATGCATGAGGAAACAAATGTGTGACTGTACTTTGGAGTAAAGCAATGGCGTTACAAACCCTACTCAAATCCTGCATCCAAAGATAGAATCTTCTGGAACTCTGGGCTCTTGGCTCACACAATAACGTGAGCTTATCGCGCCCTATACTCAGAAACAGAACTGTTCTCCATCCAGTGGTTAAAAGCTCACAGCCTGACTTAAAGTCATGCTGGACTCATGAAGTCCACAGCTTGAGAGGAGATATGGCGGAGGTGGAATTATATGACTGTGGGCATGTTCTGTGCTGTGTAATGAGATATCTATCAGGATGGCTTAGGAGGCTCTGTCCATCGTCGAACTGTTTATCCTGGTCAGGGTTATGAGGTGGAAATTATGGGATGGTAATAAAAAAGACTCTGAGTCAACCTTGGGGTTTCTTCTTGGCTGTGCAGTGATTCACACCCCGCAGTGCCATGAACCCTGACTCCCAAATTAAACAGATTTATGTGTATTTGGAGGGGAAATTCCCTCCTGTCACTTAGTGGTTCTCTGATGTCAGCGGGTCCGCAGGAGAGCCCGATGCTGCAAGCCTGTAAACAGGAACAGCGTATGACCAACACTGCACCTGTGTAAACCCACCAGGAACAGGCAACGCACTGGACGGACAACACTCCGCATGCAGCAGGGTCACTGTAGAAACCCCCTGCTGATCAGATCCAGGGTGTTTGGGTTTTCTTTCCCTGTGGATCTCCTATGAGCCACGTCTGGTTATGTGGGTCCAGTTCAGCTCAGAAACGGACAAGTTCACATTTGTGTGAGTTCAGGTTAGGAAACACTCCAGTGCATTGTAAGTCATGGCGAAATTCAAAAGGCTATGAATGGCCCATTCTGATCACGACACCCTCATAACCGCACCCGTCCATTAGCCAGATTCCCTGTCTTCCTGCAGGCAATGACCTAGATTACAGGATCTCATCTTACCCCCATGGCACCATCACCGCCAATCTAGAATTGCTAAATTAGTAAATACAAGTTCTGTGGCACTCATGTAAAGCTATCCTGACCGAGCAAACGTAAGGCCGCTTCACAGATGTAGCTGCAGTCCGTCAGTAGGGAGACATTTCACTTTGAATAAAGGCTCTCAAATTGCTGTCGCTCTGCATGGCCTCCCACACACATTCCCACAACCGTTCAGACGCATACAGGTGACCTCACTGCACGGAACCATGGGACTTATGTTTCATTACCACAGGGGTGGTGGGCCACTCACTTCCTTGGTAATTCCTTTATCTTTTTCCTTTCTTTTCCCTTCCCCGTGCTCCGTTCCTCTCTGCGTGCGTGACAACGTGTGGGGCGGAAGAAGAACGAGATACAGGATGCTTCCGGTACGTTGGTAAAGGCACACCCCTCCCCTCCCTGAAACGCACATCTCCTCGCCAAGGTGCCGTGTTCACGGTCCTGAGTGTTGCCGGGTGACAACAGAGACAGGAAAAGGACTTTTGACATGACTGGAGAAGGGAAGTCAATGGGTGTCCTTGGCACAGGGATAACCACGGAGGAGAGCAGGAGAGCATCCAAAATACGCTGGTCAACGCAAAGTAAGCGCAGCTCAGGAAAGCCAGGCTTCTGCCACACTTTGAGACCTGTAAGTACCTGGACGGCTTGGCACTAGGCGATAAACATGTAAGAATTCATTGCAGGCAATATGAAACTATCTGAAGATATCACGCCTCCACCTTCCTGCTCTTAAAACTCTCGTGTTACAAGAGTCGAACCCTGGATAAGACGCTGCATCAAGCTAGACCACATCTGAGCACTGCACCACATGTTAAAACCTCCCAAACAACAAATGCCATGGAAATGACACCAGGTGTTCAGTGCAATAAATCAGAGCTCATTTGAGTGGAGGCAAAAAAAAAAACAAACAACGGAAAAAGACTAAGAAAACGGCAACATTTCCTCATGTCAAAATTGCAATTTGAAACTGCAACATCCTAAAATGCAAAACGCAGCAATTGTCTGAATGTACAATAGACTGAAATCCCACAGTTCTATCTGGAGATAATGTAAAAGTCAGACCACTCTTTTGGACGATTCTGGATAAAGCCTGGAATCACACCAGACTTCACTTTCACATGAAAAACTTTTTTAAAATATTATATAAAATAGACTCCAATATTAGACACTCACTGCTGTGTCAATGCTTCACTTTTCACTCAGACATCAGAGCTGTTGGCATGTTTACTGACCTCAAAGCTCCCGGGTTCTGCTCTCTGCTATCATCTCAGAGAGTTTCAGCTCGGCCCATAAAATACGGGCAATAAAAAAGGCCACGAGAGAAGGAACGGGAAAGCGCAAGAGGCGATGAATTTCCACATGCTGGGGAGAATCGCCATGAACGTGTCTGAGATGAAACGCTCTTTCTGAGATTTGGACCACAGAAAGATCTCCCCGGTCTCCATGATCTGATCGAAACTGCAAAATCACAACCGTGTGCGGTTCGAATCCCAGTGCCATAAACGCACAGTGTCTGCACCTTGCAGAGAACTTTCGTATTAGCATTAGCACTCGAAAATTAGCGCTAACAATAGAGATATGATATTGTTAGCAGCAACAACAGTGCTAATGTTGGGGGTCATTATAGCCACGTCTTGTCTCCGCCTTTGCTGAGGAGACACCTGAGGCTGTAGCAACCCCCAGCCTGAAAGGACAGTTCAGGTAGTCAACTGGGCAGGCAGCGAGTCGCACTTCGCAACTCAAGCATTGCAACAGAAGCGTAATAATTACACCCAGCCTTGATTTTGCCCGTGTTTTGCCTTTTACTCAACTCTGCCACATCGGCACAAGGATGACAAGCACCACATCCCTGTTTTTTTGGTCCTGGAGAAAGAATTAAAACAAGCGTGGAACGTTTCCTTAGCAGGTTTAAAGTCAACGTCCTCTTTGTGGTTGAGCGAAGGCTCCCTCCATCTTGTGCAGTCTTCATCAGAGTTACGTAAATATTGCAGTCGAGTGAAGGGTCAGGCACATTATTGACAGAGTATGAAGAGATTGGAGCCTGCAAGGAGGAAAGCTGTTCCTCAGATCGAGCGATATGTCTTTCACGAAAACATAGGACTGCAGCCATGGAAGAAATGAGCTTTCTAGGTCTGTCCTGCTATTCTGTCTTCATCTGGGCCTCTCATCATCATCCTCGCACTGATACCACAGCCAGCAAAAACACGTTTGAAGTAGCTGTGCGATCGTTAAAGATTGCGTAAACTGATCCATAGCGCCCTATGAAAGGTAGCTATGTAAGATTCATTGTATGTGTGTTTTTGTACGTAGAGTGAACGTGGTGGCAATTACAGAGAGACGTGTCACTTCAGAGGTGACTGGGAATAATAGGGGATGTGACAACACTGGCAGGGGAATGGGGAGAGATTTTGGATGGTGGGGACCATGGAAACCAACATGGGTGGGAGTCAGTGAAGCCACGAGGGGTCTACTTGATCACCATTGATTGATCTCATATTCTTTTTACCCTCTGGGTTCCTTTGTATCCCTCTAGTAACCAAACCCCTACTGTCATCTCTGTCCCCAACCCCCAGCGACTCCCCCGTCACCACAATGACCGATGGCCTTTCATCAGTTCCCCTACTCACCCCCTGTCCAAAATGCTCACATGGTTCGTTTACTTAACGTTGGAGACCCAACAAAAAGACGGAAGATGAACAGCCCCATGTGAGGACAGATGTGTTATCCAGCCCATTTATAGATGATATAATAAGACACCCAAAGGCTTCTGGAACCTGGAACAAAACATGTGCCTGTTTATGTAAGCCAATCTGCCTTATAACATCTGTTTGGTTTTCGGATGACCACATTGACCCTCAATGTGGTACGTTCCTCCCCGGGGAATGGCGTAACCCTACAAAGCCCTCAAAACTACTTCTGAAAGTCAAAAGTAAGGCTTGGACTGTCATCTAAACTAAGCGCCAGTTTGAAATAGGTGTAGATGTGGTGGTGTTGTATTGCAGAGAAGAGCAAGACATCTCATAACAGGGTTAACTAAAATGCAAGTACTTAGGAGAAGCACCTTTTCAAACCAGGACAACATGAAAAATGGTTCTCTCCTCAAATCCCTGTACAGGAACTGCTGTTGTACCCTTGAGACAGGGAGCTATCCAGCTTCTGTAAAATATCTAGTTACAGAAAAATCTAAGAAAATGTCTTTTTTTTATCATGAAAAACAATGATTTAATTTAATTCAAATGATTAAAAATTTAAATTATACATTAAAATACTAGAAAACTATAATAAGTAAATCAAAGCAATTTATAAACAAGAAGCGAAGCAAAGGTGATCTCAGCGTACAGAACACGTAGAAAACCTACACGCCTGAACAATACGGCAGTTTATTGAATTAGCAAAACAAAATGAACAAAGCTGAGCAAATGAAACAAGACTCATACTGTAACAACCTCCAAGAGGAAAAGCGATACAAAAAATATACAGAAAAAGACAGATAATGTCGGACGGATGAGGGTCCACACCGGCATTAAGTAGCTGACTTTTTAGCTTGAATTACTGCCATAAGGTGGGTATGCACCACAATAACCTATCCAGACTTGGGCTCATTTCCTGCTCACAGAACTATTCATGCTGCCAAACGTCATGGAGACTGTTGGTGGAGACCCGTAAGTCAGTCTGACTGAGGACAGGGCTCACAGTGAAACTATCCAAGACATCTACCTCTATTATTCTGGAGGTGCTCAACAGTTCCTTCAGCAGAGGAGTCTGCCTCTCCGTCATGAGGAAAGGTAAGCCGCCTTTCCGGGTCCATCTTTTTAGCACAGGCCGGCGGGCTTTCTTCGAGAATCTGTCAGGATTTGATGCCGTCCAGCTTCCTCACTAGCTGCGCAAGAGCTCCGGTGCCAGAGGGAGAGAAACACCCCCATAAAAGGATGCTGTTTCTACCACACACCATATGCGTGTTTTCTGAGCGATGCATTCTGCTCAGTTCTCCTCATACAAAGTTCAGCTTTCACGCCAGAAAGTTCTATCCTGGCTTCCTCAGACCACAAATCCTTTTCCCATATGACTTCAGAATTTCCAGGATGCTGGTTTATGTATATCAAACGAGCCGAAATAACGGCTTCTTTGAATAGAAAAGATCTTCTTAGCACAGGTCTTTAGAGCCCAGACTTGTGTAGATCTTGTGATACAGTTGGAACAGACACTAATCAATGATTCTCTGAAATAAGGTCTGTAGCTTTGTCAAAGCTATTGTTTGGTTTGCGGTGGCCCTGCTGATTAAACCCTTGTCATTTTTGGTCTAGGCAAGGATTCAGTGGTACCAAATGCCTTCCACTTCTCAGTATTTCAAGGGCCGATGAAAGCATTTGAGATGTTTTTTAATCTGTGTCCTTTCCCAACTTTGATCCACCGAGCTTCTGAAAGTTCTGTGTTGTTTCTGTTTTGTGATTAGCCACCCTCCACAGGAGGCTAACGGGAACAGCAGCTGCCTTAATTCCAGACTAAACACAGTCAGTACCCCAGGTTAACCACAGGTACAGGCTAGTTAGCTTCTTGTGCCATATGGAAGGAAAACGATTATGGTTAACAAGTGCTATCATTGAGGAGGTGCACACATTGAGGTGCTGGTGGGTTTTGGCTTATCACATGTTGCTGGTTTTCATGTGTAAATTAAGGCAAAAAAACTCACAAAATACGTTTAAGTTTGGATGCAGTAGAAGTTGGTAGATGCCAAAGAGAGTGCCCAGTGCCAAGATTACACCGTTTCTGAACCTGGCTCAATGTCGTCATCTCATGGGTATGAGTCACACCGAAAGTCCCAGTCAAAGGCACGCAGATTAAGGTCCACCATCATGCTATTGTACACTGGCACGTCACAGGCAGTAAAGCTTCCGCAGAATTCACGAGAACCACGTTGGTGACAATAGACATGACAGAGGTATGTTCAGTGGGAACCCTGAAACTTTGGTCATTGTATGAGGAGACCCGGTCACAACACTAGTTTCACAAGGGATTTTTCCGTGCAAATACTCCACCCAGGTTTTGTTTTCAATATTGCGTTTCACGTTTAACTTTTCAAATGATCTGAAGATTACGTTACGTCAATGTGTGTTTTCCGTATTAGATTAATTTCTGCTGTACACCCTAACGACTTCCCGTTGTGTTCTTTGTGGAGAAAGAGTTGTCCAAGCTGAAGTTCCCAATATCGAACCAACTTATCTGTTTATCACGTCCCCAGTTTATAACACAGGGAAAGATTTCGCCACGGGGATTTTCATGGAAATTCACCCCACAGAACAAGCACAGCACGTAACACCATGAAAGACTTCACCGTGGAGAATTTCATGGAATTTAGCCTCACACAACAGAAGCAGAGGACAACAGCGTCAAGGACTTAACCACAGGGAATTTCATGGAATTTAGCCTCACACAACAGATGCACAGAACAACACTGTCAAGGACTTTACCAGGCAGATGCAGCTCTTGGATTTCCTTTGAATCTTGGCAGTAGCAGGCTCATCCTTCTGCCAGATTGCTACAGTCCCGGGTTAGGATTAGGCATTCCTACAAAAATATCTGAAGATTAAGCCAGAATGTGTATAGACTGGACAGGAGGGGAAGTCCGAATGACACCGTTTGGATCTCAGAGAGCCTGTCACAGCCATGATGATGCACATTCCAGATGAGGCAGTACTGTCTTAGGATAAACCTGCATCATCATGCCCTGCTAAAATGATGGCATGTCCACTATGCCACCTTAGCCGTCAGAGATCACTGGAGAATCGCAAATTAATGACGTCTACTTTAGAGGTTCACTGGTCTCTTACTGTTCTCGGCTTCTCTTAAATTCATCTCATTGACCTCTGTTTTCTGACCAGATTCACCCCTCTGCACAGGTTACCATAACCCTACACCATGCAGATGGTGACTCACAGGAAGCCCGGTGAGAATTATGCTTCCTCTAATGATGCGGCACAGATACGAGGCTGAACAGCCGTGTTGAAATGGCATCCATCCAATCATTTGTCAGTGCCTGGAGAACGATGTCAGAGCTCCCGATTTTCAATTTTCTGCATACGGTAAACACCTAGTTACGTATTTATTAAGGTATTAGTGTCACTCAGAATTTCTTCCCCTAGCCTTAGATTTTCCCAAATTCAACTGAACACAGTATTTTGATGCTAAGTCATGTGAGACTAACTTTTCATGCCAAAGCAGGTGTGTGGGGGGTTTTAGTCTTGGAAGCAGAGTTGGAGAGTGCTTTATAAAGCTACACCCTCCACTCTCCTCCTGGCTTTGATAAAACTACACCTTCCACTCTCTTCTGGCTTTGATAAAGCTACACCCTCCACTCTCCTCCTGGCTTTGATAAAGCTACACCTTCCACTCTCCTCCTGGCTTTGATAAAGCTACACCTTCCACTCTCCTCCTGGCTTTGATAAAGCTACACCCTCCACTCTCCTCCTGGCTTTGATAAAGCTACACCCTCCACTCTCTTCTGGCTTTGATAAAGCTACACCCTCCACTCTCCTCCTGGCCTTGATAAAGCTACACCTTCCACTCTCTTCTGGCTTTGATAAAGCTATGCCCTCCACTTTCCTCCTGGCTTTGATAAAGCTACACCCTCCACTCTCCTCCTGGCTTTGATAAAGCTACACCCTCCACTCTCCTCCTGGCTTTGATAAAGCTACACCTTCCACTCTCTTCTGGCTTTGATAAAGCTACACCTTCCACTCTCCTCCTGGCCTTGATAAAGCTACACCTTCCACTCTCTTCTGGCTTTCATAAAGCTACACCCTCCACTGTCCTCCTGGCTTTGATAAAGCTACACCCTCCACTCTCTTCTGGCTTTCATAAAGCTACACCTTCCACTCTCTTCTGGCTTTCATAAAGCTACACCTTCCACTCTCTTCTGGCTTTGATAAAGCTATGCCCTCCACTCTCCTCCTGGCCTTGATAAAGCTACACCTTCCACTCTCTTCTGGCTTTGATAAAGCTATGCCCTCCACTCTCCTCCTGGCTTTGATAAAGCTACACCTTCCACTCTCTTCTGGCTTTGATAAAGCTACACCCTCCAC
>JAACJT020022698.1:0-11863 GCA_009936485.2 Gymnarchus niloticus | reverse complement strand
GCTACACCCTCCACTCTCCTCCTGGCTTTGATAAAGCTACACCTTCCACTCTCTTCTGGCTTTGATAAAGCTACACCCTCCACTCTCTTCTGGCTTTGATAAAGCTACACCCTCCACTCTCTTCCTGGCTTTGATAAAGCTACACCCTCCACTCTCCTCCTGGCTTTGATAAAGGTACACCCTCCACTCTCTTCCTGGCCTTGAGTCACTCAGTGTGGCCGCTGCAGGCCTGGTATGTGTTGGTCTCCATTGTGAATCATGGAGGATTACGAGCCACTAATCTGGGAAACACTAGAATGTTCGGGAGCTTCCTAGGATGACCTGTAGATTCGGGTGAGCATCGACTCAGGACATCACAGGGCCCCAGGGAATCAAGGCCTGTGTTGTCATTAACTTGGACATGGACGCAGGAAGAACACTTTCACCATCATGATTTCTCCTGTAACGAAATATTTACTGTGTTTAAAGAAAACTAATCCCTTTCCATTTTTGACACGTTTTGATCATTTTGGCAGAAATGCACCTTAAGAAAATTGTAACAAAACGTTTATTTCCCACCAAACACGTTTTGTGTTAACATTAAGATCAAACGGCAAAGTCAGATCACAGTCAAGTCAAATACGCCAACAGAACAATTCATACAGTTAGAGCAGGTGATCAAAGCGTCTTCCGTTAGCTTTCACCCAGACAGCAGCCGTTCAGCCAAAAATGATCAAATTCGGCTCAAGATCAACGAACTTAATGCACGAAAAAAAGGTTTTTTTTTTTTAAGGGCAGTGTACAAATGTAATGTGATGTTAGATGTGCACCGAAACGACTTCCTTTCATCACCGCTATGTTTTGCTGACTCCTGATATTTTACAGTCCTCACTGCGTACACATTTCCACTTACTGAAGAATTGGGGTAAAGGTTAAGGTGCCCCTCCTTGACCTTGGACCTGCCAGTCATAGACCAGCTGCCAATGTATTCTCAGTTTGTCAGACAGGGCTGGAAAAACACGTAAACAGACATTCTGAAATGGAAGCAAGCAGTAATGCTAACTTAAGGGTGCCATGTGGAAATGCAGCATGCCTGGGTAGACTGTCCATTTAACGCACCTACGCACCCGGCCCACGACACCCCTTATCTGCGTTATTGCTTTGCAATGCCGGTGAGGCATTGTAGCTCTGCATCTCCTCACCCAACTAAACAAACAGTAGGTCCTTTGGCCTGCTAATTACAGTTGCTAATTTGTTTTATGTCTGGTACCATATCTCTGTGCACAGCGCCTGGAACACAGATACAGAAACACGGATGTGCACAGATGCTTACAAACACGTGAAAAACCCTCTTAGCAACCAGTCACAATCTTGATATGTTCATCTTTTTTCCATGAAGTGTTATGATATTAATAATAATAATAATCCCTTTATTTTGTAACTTGGCTTTGTGGATAAGCTGTGCCTTCAGAAAAGTCTTTTTTGTTTTAGGAACCAACCAGCAGGGGACGAGTAACCAGACTTGTTTTACATGACTTCTTTCATGACTCCCCCATGCCTTCTGTTTAATTTCACTTACAAATCCATGATGACAAATGAGTGTTCAGATGGATCTTGTGAACTGCCACTCAAGTCAATCCAGCTGGAAATTTTGACATCATGTCACAGTGATGTTTAATGATGATGTCTTCATCTTTTGACTGTTTACCTTTCAAACAATACAACCAAAAAAAAAAACAATTAAATTCTACAAGGGGTGGACAGAAATTTACTACAGTGAAATTAAATTTTTTCTAATGTCAGTCATTCAAAACCAGTGTCTCTAAACAGTATATAAAGTTACGGTATCTACTTTCAGAGTAATCGAAAGCAAAGTGTCTGCTCTGTGGAATATGGAATGAAAAATACTGGATGCCAGTTTCTTCGGTCAGTTTCAAGACACAAGAATATACAAGATAAAAGATTCCTTTATTGTCCTTGTAGAGGTACAACGAGATATTGTTTAGAGGAAGCCTGTAGAAGCCAAATAGACAGTGAAATGGGATTAAACAATAGAATAAACAAGAATAGTGAAATAAATTATGTAGAGAACAACTTATTTCACAGAAAATTGTGATTCAGTTTAAATAAAGGGTACCATCGTCACTTAATGGAATAATTTCCGATCATTTGTTTAAAGATACATGTAGCATCGCACAGGAATACTCTTCATCTGTCATTACAGAAGTTGAGGTGTAAATGTTGGCTTCAGCTACTGGGGCGACTCAGGACAGTCGCCGTGACCTTCGTGTGTCATCGTCTGTTGTACCGTTGATTGTTGTGAGCACTGGGGGGGGGGTTGCAGGTTCGTTTCATTTAATCTTTTAACTGTTTTATATAGACTGGGCGTTCTCGTGTATGTCTGATAAGTTAAACGATCTGGTTAACAGCACCAGGCTTTACCTACCTACCCACCCACCCGGTTCCTGACCTACTGTTGATTTTGTGTGTTGATACCCCACTACACTAACCCCAGCCTTATATCACACCATGGTCACAACAGGCAATTCAGCCTTGTAAAACGTTCTCATCTCACTTTGGCACATTTGTAAAATGACAATTACCATTTGCAAAGCGATACGTCTGATGTCCACACCGCGAAATCACTTGTGCACAGCAGAACGCCATTTCTCCTTGTTCCAAATGATCGTTGTTCTCATTACCAATTGCTTAAGTCTTGTTGATCTAAATTAATTACGTAGTTTGCCAGTGAAATGATTTTACACCCAAAACTACGTACGTACTGCAAGCTACGATTGTGGATAAGCCACCCTTATGCAGAATAGTTCAACGAACGTTCATAATGAGTCAAGAACAAACTCCACCAGTGGTACGGTATTCTTGCAATGTCTGATAAGGCGGTAACTTGCTCATCAAGTGATTGATTAATTCTTCTCATATCATAGACCAATCGGTGATGCTAGGTAATGAATTAGCTTTACAGGTGCGGTCCATGAGCTATAATGCAGCATGAGTGCAGGAAAGCACAGAACAGGGGTATCTGCATACCGATGAAGAAGAAGATGAAGAGTATTTCCTGTATCCAGTAAAAGGCCCTATGGAGTATGGAACAGCAATACTTTGCTGCAACTGTGTGACTCCCAGTTTCATAAATGATTTTGTCTTCGTTGCTGCAGAGGGTCATGGAGCTGGAAGCAAGTGATGCCCTTCACATTTGTGTATTTGTGGATGAAACTGGCTGACCAACATGGCTTCATACTGGGGTCTTTGACATGAATAAGAATCAGATCGATCAGTCAGTGTCAGAGAAAGAAGGATGCAATAGCCAGTGAGAATTGTGGAGATCAGAATTGTGGAGAACCACTCTGACTCCCATGGCTTGAACGATGATGAAGGTACTTCTCGTTTTAGTGGCACGGACCTATTGATCAAGAGTGTTCATCTGCAACTCATCATCATAGTTGTGGTGTATCGTATAAACTATTTTGAGAAATGTGAATTATGATAATCTTATGTTTCACACAAGGTGCGAGAGCAGCTGAGAAAACTGCAGACCGCTGTAATCGTCCATTGAAACCACAAGTAGGCGCTGTCACAGAGGTCGACGACCTGTGTTGACTTGCTCTAGCTCCCTCTCCCCGTGAATTTCACCCCCTCTGTTTGAGTCCCTCGCCTTCTTTAACAACCTCAGCTCTCTCTTCACGCTTGACTTGTCCAGCTCCAAGGCCCAGGCTTTAAGTTCCGACATCGCATGGAATGGAACAAAGTAAAAGAAAGCAGATGAAAGAAGAGAAGAGAGGAGAAGAGAAGAGAAGAGGGGGTCCATTTGTGTGTCAATCAAGCAAATCTGTCTTGACCCGGTACACTCTGGCACAGCAAGAAGCCCCCTGAAGGCAGAGCATGAAAAAAAAAATAAAAACAAAGGAGATGAAGAGGAAGGTGAAAATAGCCTGATGCCTTTTGAAGAAATTTTAATACAGAATTGAAAGGTAAGAGAAGAAAATCAAAAAGACTACAATATGGAGGAATAACAGAGATGAGCATAAGGTGATACTGAAGGAGAAGGACGAAATGAGAAGTGAAACCAGGGAAGGCCGCCAAGAAGAAGCAGATATGAAAAACTGAGAGGCATTATGACGGCAGTGGGATGAGCTTTCGAAAAACCATTTGGACCAGCAACTAGGAAACCATCAAACCTCATCCTCCTTGTTCTGCTGAAACCTGCATTGGGATGATCTGCACAAGCAGGTTACAGTCAGAATTAAGCTATGCTTTCTAGAACGTGGAAGACCTCTCCGGAATTACTGCTGTCTGAAATAATGGTAGGTCGTACAGTAACCAAGTGAATTAAGGGTACTAGAAGAAGCCTGTTGTACTGAATTCATCATTCTTGACCTTATTGTTGTTTAAAAGGTCCAAAGCCTCAGCTTAAAGCTTTGACAGACAGTAAAAACACTACATTATTTTACCAAAGTATTTTAAGTATGTATATAACAGCAAGATCCTCCCGGAAACCAAACTTTTACGGTTTTCTGACTTGATTCTTGGAGCTGTTCTGATCCAAAATAAAATGGTCCATAACCAGACAATTTGGGACACACTGTAGAAGAGAAGCTGGGATCGTTGTGCTGTGTTCGGATCTTCCCGTTGCAAACCGTTCAGACGATGGTTGTCATCATCATCATCATCGGTGGAGGTTTACTACTTGTTGATGAAGATGCACAACTCCAAGCTGGCTTCACGTTGACTAAATGCTATCTAAGCACAGCAGAGTGCTCTTCAGACTCTAAAGGCATCATGTATGATGGGTAAGAGGAAGAGAGCCCATCTGACCTAATAAGGAATCCCTTTGTTATACACGGGCCAGTCATAACATTTCACTGCCTCTTCTGCATCTCTGGGGCACATTCCCCTGTCGCTGAGATGATTTACACTAAGACTGAAAGTAACCTTTCACAATCCGGAAGGTCACTGACAGAGTCTAGCCAAGCTTGTCTTTAACTGTGTTTGCCATTAAAAACCAGACTGTCCTAAATGCTTTCCATTTTACCCTAATAAAGAAAATAATAATAGAGGGATAGTAATTGAGACTTTGGACCATTTCATAGACACAAAGTCTGATTTATAACTCATTCAGCAACTTCCACTTTGTCTGACCTATGACCCCTAACCTTTGACCTAGCCATTGTCAGCAAATCAGGTGGCAGCTAGGAGTCCACGAGGAGACAGGGTTTTTACAGCCTGCGTTCTCACCAGGAGACCTCCCCTCACATTGTCTGTCGCAACAAAGGTAAAACGCCAATCACAAGCCCTCTTCACCCCACTACCCTGCCTCCCCCATCGTGACTCAAAGCATCTCCACATGCTTCCTTGGCTTCTCCACACTCTCAGCCTCCCCCTGGTTTCAATTCAGTGGACTTCACTGGTATGACAGCAGCTTGAAAACATGAGTGCTGAGGCGTCTCAATCAAATGTTACCAATCGGAGTCTAAAAGCCAAAGGAAGCAGGAAGTATTCAAGAGGACAAGTTTCTGTACAAAGTTACTCACATCATTTAGGATGATATCCCTCAACATCAAGAGATACTCAATAACGCAGGTCAGGTGAATTATTATGTTTAAATCTAAGGATGCAGCAGGTTCCCTCCAGGAACGTGGACATTTCCGGTCACACGGTCTGTTCCTTAGGCACTATCCCTCCCGATCAGCCGTTACTCTGCACATGAGAGGGGGCGGTGTCACGTTTTCGTGGTTGTGCGAGACATCGCTCTTCTCTGGACTGTACGTGTGGCCTGGATGAACCAGTGTACTCTTCAGACAAAGAATGCTTAGCCCACACACACACACACACACACACACACACACACACACACACACAATCACCACTACTCAATGTCATTTTGTCACGGTCCTGCTCAGAGGCCCTATCGGATGAGAATCCAAAACCTTTCCAACATCTTTCTTCAGGATAGAAAGCGTACATTCTTAGAATTTTATAGGATAAGTAGCTTGTATTCTTATAGAGTTATTATTATTATTACTTATAGAGTTATTATTATTATTACTTATAGAGTTATTCAGACTCATTACGGCTGGAGAAGCCGCTACAGGAGAGTCTCTTGGTGATGGATGGCAAACCTGTACATGATAGATGTGCTGATGCCAAAATAAATAAGCCATGAAGGAAAGGGCCAGCTGGACTTTAAGCTACCTGCCTGTACCCAGCGCGAATGTTTTATTCATTCATTCTCTCTGAACTGGAGCAGCTGGATCAAATGGAAGCAGAGTGACTTCGCTGCCTCACAGATCCTTCCAGAAGAATCAAAAAATGCCTGTGATGCCACAACAAACTAGCTGTTTTCCCAGGTGGCATCTGAGGAACAGGCCAACCTTAGCTTATTGATGGTTAAGTCGCCTAGCAGGTGTTTCAGTGTAAGGTAACGTTCATATTTTACTGTGAAACCCCTCTATACCTCTGGATATCTACGAGTAACGAGCGAGTGGTGTTCTTGAGGACATATTAAGATAAAGGTGTGATCTCTACCCCAGCTAAGTCCTCCCCAGAAGACAAAGTAACGATCGTACAGAGGAGATACTCGTCAGACCCTTGCTTTGCTGGATTATCCGTGTGTGGTGAGAAGCTTCTGACAACACGATATCAGCGGGTTCGTGCTGGTGGGCCAGTTGACTGGGTCCGTCTCATTTGAAAAGGCCTGTGGTCCACTTATCGGTGGTCGGACTTGGTGCCGCTCAGCTGTCTCCTAGTGGCACAGATACCAAGCATGCAGGAGGGGACTTGAAAGCATTACCGAGAAAGGTAAGATCAGAAGTGTCATTTTTAAAACGAAATTCGATAGGGGTTTTGTTTGGACCGCTCGTGTTGATCTTATCTTCCCAAACATACAGACAGGGCTGATTTCGATTCTATTCAGTACAACGTACCAGCTCATAACAAACCACTCAAGTCAACACAAAACACTTCATGAATTATCTCTGGCAAAAATTCCTCGACCATAGATGTTTACATTATTTACCGTGATATGAAAATGGAGGAAGTCAGCAATAGTGTACACACACGATTCACCCAAAGATACCATCCTGACAGATAAAATGGTACGGGTAAACACATCAAAGAGCACCAAGGAAGAAACACGTGCCTCTCTTAAACGGTAGGTCTCACACACAACAATGAATACACCAATAAATCTCCCTCACCATACAGCTCCCAAAAACGTCGATATAAATAGTTTATTAGTAGCAATACCCAGAGTAGAAGGAGTTTTGTACATACAGCAAGAAAACCAAACAAGTAACAAACAAGGGTTATGAAAATAGGATGTAAATACAAACATATCTTCAGCTGAAAAGAAAGCCGGCCAGCTAGCTCCATCCAAAGAAAGCCATTACTGCAGATACAGTGGTGAACACCCAGAATTCCGCAGTCTCTCTGCAACATTATAAGGTTCCAACTCCCCCAGGTAGTATGGTCCGTCTATTGGCCTTTGTCCTGTTTGGCACGGCAGTTTCGTGTGCCGGCGGCTGTCCTTGCTTCACAATTAGCTTCCACAAGCATCCCTAACCCTAGGTCCAGTCATCAGCTCACACGGAGTCTAAAACGTTCTTTGCCATAAATACGTGTCGATTCCACTTGTGGAATGCAATCCAAGTCCCAAAGGCACTTTACTATGGGTGTAAGGATGATCCGACTCAACGCCACTCTGATGCCCTGAGGTGCCCCAGCATGCTTCTACGGTCCTTAATGGCCTGGTGGCCCCGTGAGTCATGCAATCCGTGGTACCTCCTCCATATATCCTTTAGTTTTAGAACATTTGTGAGGGTCCAAACCCAGGAGCATGGTAGAGTCCTGCATGCTAAAAGTCTGACACCCCCACTGGCATTGTGTGGCACTGCGATCCTGCTCAACGCTCCACACCGTGTCCATCCCCATCTTCAGTAGCTGATCCTGACCCTCAAGGTACAGAGAGATTATTGGGGCCAAAAAACACCTTTGTCCTTACATTTGTTAAGTACTTTTCTTCTCTGCTTTTGGTTTTTTGTTGCATTTTCAAAAGGCAAGCGTATATTTGTGTGTCTGTGTGTGTGTGTGTGTATGGGGGGGGGTTGTGTAGAAGTCAAGGTCCTCCAGTCATGGCTGCCAACCCCATGTTGGAATCCCAGACCTGGTACACCTCACGTCATATCTGCTGAGACACAGACCGAGACAGGGAAATTATGCAGCGGCGATATTAGTAGAGAATAATAATACAATAACACGGATGGGCCAGACGGGGTGGATTCAGGGATCAGGGAGTAGCCAGCATGCTCAGGTTACATGGGACTAATTTACCAATGCTGCAAAATAACGTATGGGGACAGTTTGCCGTGTCCTCGACGGTCCACATTTACATCTCCGTAGGGTTATTTTAACCTGTAATTATGGCACCTATGGTCTGAACAGCCATGCGGGTGACTGAGAACGAAGGCCTTCAGACGTACCTCTCTCTGCTCTGGCGTGCTTCGCAACATTATGCTTAGATTTGCACACGCACTCCAGGTGGTCCTCCAGCCTCACCTGTACCTCCCTCAGCTTCGGCTTCCTCCGTATGTACTCTACTTTGGCCACCTAGACAGGTGGGACGGAGAGGAAGAGAGGTCAAACCAAAGGAAGGCCTGGCCTGGTAATGAGATTTGGGAACCTCCGCTCTCCACAACACAGAAACACCACCGTCTCCGGCCTCTGATCCACGAAAAGCCCTTCGATACCAGTAAAGAATTTGTATGTTTAAACAAATTTCTGGAAAACCAGAACCATGGAGCATCCCAGCCACGTATTTACCTGCAGTATAAACCCATGCAAACCAGAGATGAAGTGCAGAGATGAGGCTGGATGATGGGTGCGTGGACCTTACGACAATGAACCAGGCAAAACATACATGGTTATGCCGTCCTTATAACGCCGAGCGACATGCTCTGTTTACACCTGCGTGCACCTCGGTACCGTGAGTGTGCCGTACAGAGGAGACACTGAAGACGTAGAAGGTGAAGATCGGACACCGAAACCAAGATCGGCGACAAGGGGAGAGAGAGAAAGAGCGAGGCGTGAAGAACGAGAAGAAAGGAGGGTGGCCGTGATGGCTGAATGGAGAGAGGAAAAAAAAAAGAGGGATGAGAAAAAAAGAAACGATGGAAGCAGACAGAGAGAATGCATACAGAAAATGAGCATTTTAGGTGGAAAGGGCTTAAAGAGCAAGGACTGTGTAGAACAACAGAAAGGCAGTGTGGAAGGGTGTAGGGGTAGAAGTGATTCTCTGGAGGGTACTAAAGTGAATCAAAGGGTACTAAAGGGAATGTGTGTGCCAGGCCGGGGCAGTTGACATGTGCATTCCTGGGAGTGAGGTAGGTAGCTAGTCTCCCTCAAGTGAGGTGGAGAGGGGTCTCATTTTCAGCTTAACCTCAGAGCTGAGTGCAATAACAGAGCGAACTTCTAAGGGATGTCATGCAAAGTCAAGCCCCAGTTCAGCAGTCAGCTCCCACCCTCAAGACAGAAGGCGGCGAAAGCCAAACCGGAACGGCATTCCAGTGTGTGTGCCAAGGTTATGTCTCCAGGTGTGTGTGTGTGCGTGCTGCACTGAGAGCAGAGTGCAGGTCAGCAGCAGGTCAACGCTTCGTCGGGCTAACATATCTCTGACGCTTCAAAGTTCCTGGCTGACTTTCATACCAAAAAAAAAAGCCCAAAAGATAACCATCCTCCTGCCACGAACAGAGCAGAACATCAAGTTTTACCAGCCAGAGCCGTGACTCCATAAATATACTTAGTAAAAAACAGCTGCAAGGTTCCTGTACAAACAGCCATTGTGCACACTGGATCCAGACTTGCCCCACAGCGGTAAGAACCACTCGCTCTTTGGTGCTTATCAACCACTGCACCCAAAGGAGCTCATCAGTCAGTTCATTAACGTGTCTGTCAGATTCCCACATGCCAACTGATCTCACTACAGCATCACCGAGAGCCACGAAGCCAGTCGTCAGGTGTTGGCTTTTGGGGGGGTGGGGGGGGGGGGGGGTGTGGGGGAGGGGGGCGGGGGGGGAGGGGGGGAGGTTTTCCTCAAACAAAACAGAAGGCATCATGAGTTTGAGCAGATAGGCACAGAATTTGAGTTTCAACAGCAATATTATGAAAATAGAATGAACCTTCTGGCTCCTGATGGTTGTTTGCTGCTGTCGTTATAAACGGCAGACTGGCATTTCTTGCACCCCCATCCAGACTTCCAGACACACCCTTGCTTTTCCACTCTCATTCGCAGGTTTGCACATGAGCCTCCGCTCAGTGTTCCATCCAGCTATCCCCAGGAGAGAGCGGCTGGTTCTCGGCCCCGGATCCCAGGCCGCAGATTAGGTCAAAAGCCGACTTTACAGCCAAGTTCACAAGAATTTGGGCCGAAAAGGGGCCAAGTTTTCCAGAGCTCCACATGGATGACGGGGGGTGAGGGGGAGGGGTGCAGGATTGTGCAACAGGAAGCAGATGTCGGACCCATGGGGCCAGCCGGATTCAGCAGAACTCAGCACTACAGTGAGTTATCCACAGACATTCGTGTGACTTGAAAGTCCATGGAGTCAACCATAATCCCTCATATATTACCTTCTAATGGCGTCAAAAAAACAGCCAGATTCATCCCGACGTTTAGATCCTCATCCAAATTTGCACCTGCATTGCTATCGATCCACCTACTGTCACCGTTTACGGCATCCGGTTCGAGAGCAGCATCCATCACAGGAACGGCAAGGCGGCTCACGATTAAGCCACAACGGTTTATGTGGTGTTCCACCCTCTTGATTTACGAGGCATTAAAACATATTCGAACCTGGCGAGGGACGGTAAATCACCATACTGGAAAAAACCGCCAGACTGCTCTCTCCGCTACGCTCTATCAGACAGCACCTTTACCATTTCATCCCTTATTTTTTTTAAATTTATAATCGTTTACACAGATCTGTAACTCGTTCTTGGTTTACAAACGTCAGATTTACCGTTTAAACTTTGATGAAATGTTTTGCATACATTTTTGAGACCTCTAAAATGTTCGCTAGAAGTTCACTAATTTAAACATATGCTGTTTTGATCTCATCTGACTGCAACATGCCGACTGTAAAAATTACTGTAAAGTATGTTAGCAGCAAGACTGGCCTTGTTAAATTCGGAGGAAACGTAAAACTAATGCTTTCAGTGTCATTGAGAATTTATTTTTTTAAATAAGAAATAACGGAAGACTGAGGTACAAAAAAAATCAAGAAGCAAGGACATAGTGAATAATCCAGGCCCATGTCTAATGCCATGGAAACAGATGGGAAAGCTCAGCACAGCATCATTAGCCAGGTTACTTATGGGATAGTGGAGGCACAAAGTCACCGCGGATTTGCTTCAGATCACCAAACACACCGCCCATGCTTGGGTCGAGGGCCTAGTGGTCCAGGGCTGAATCCATTCTGACAAAGGCTAATGTGGAGAAAGCCATGAGTAAACAGCCAAAGAAATCATCGGTAATAAAACCGCCATAGTCGATGTTCCCACATAGCCGTTAAATGGGAGGAGTCAGACCCCCAACACACCCCTATGTTCTCATTTTGGCCTGTGATCCCCCATCTTTAACACCCTCCGCACACACCCATCCCGACTTTTACCCAATTGTCCTCGACTGGACCTGTCTTGTTTGGGCCGTGAGCTGGAAAACTTGGAAAGTGTGACAGTACATGGCGGCTGGGTTTGACACTGAGCAGCTCGCTGAAAAATCCCACCTGACAGTTCCCGAACTCCAAGGCTGGGGGGGGGGGGGGTGTTCAGCAAAGCGGGGCCCGGAGCGGCGGACGGCGGGGCAGGGGGGGCCGGG
>JAACJT020022697.1:0-32405 GCA_009936485.2 Gymnarchus niloticus | reverse complement strand
AGTTTTTCCTTGCCACTGTCGCCTTTGGCTTACTCTCTGGGGACTGTGGGCCCGGGAATATGTAAAGCGCTTTGTGAATGCGCTCCGTGTTAAAAGCGCTATATAAATAAAATTGAATTGAAATTGAATAATGCTGTTATGGCTGAATGGCAGCAAACCCCACCAACAATATTCCAACATCCAATGGAAAGCATTCCTACAAGAGTAGAGGCTACTATGGCAGCAAAGGAAAGACCACCTTCCTATTGTTTTGGAATGAGATATTACATAGACAGGTGTCCACATACTTTTGGCAATAGACTGAAAATTTTATGGTTTCCTTATGGTTTGAGCTGTTAGACTCCCTCTAGTGTCAGAATTGGGCAGCTACAAGCCCTTTTCCACTGGGCTGCCCTGAATGGCACCAGTTTCCTGAAATATGCCCAAATCACAGCTCCAGGAACAGACCTATTATTCACCATCATCATCATCATCATCACCACCACCATCATCATCATCACCACCATCATCATCATCACCATCACCACCATCACCATCATCATCACCATCACCATCATCACCACCACCATCATCATCATCATCATCACCACCACCATCACCACCACTGTCATCACCACCATCATCATCATCATCATCACCATCATCATCACCACCACCATCATCCTCATCACCACCACCATCACCATCATCACCATCACCACCACCATCACCACCATCATCATCATCATCATCACCATCACCATCATCACCACCACCACCACCATCATCATCACCACCACCATCATCCTCATCACCACCACCATCACCATCATCACCATCACCACCACCATCATCATCACCACCACCACCATCATCATCACCATCATCATCACCACCACCATCACCATCATCATCACCACCATCATCATCATGTTATGCCACCAAACCTATTGTTTATTATTCTTATTAGTATAATCATCATCATAATCCATCCATGAAGGGGCTTCAGCATTATTATTGTTATTATTATTATCCAAAGCTACATTCATCCAAATCAATATGAACATGTAGGTGTAATTACACTATAACACTGAAGCTAAGATAACAAAATTATAAATGGATCGATAATTTCTCATTAAGCTAACTGGGAGGATGAAAATAAGCTATTAACTTTCCTTGTTGAATCACACAGTTCACCCATCAGTTGTCAATCAGCGTTATGTAGGCAAAACCCAATTTTGGCCTACAGATGTCACTCTTGGGAAGAAAAGTGTGTACGCGTGTGTGTGTGTGTGTGTGTGTGTGTGTGTGTGTGTGTGTGTGTGTGCATGTGTTTGTGTGGGCGTGCATCCATGCACGCTTTGGTTTTTAGTGTGTATGTATGACTTGCTTTTCTACACTTACATCAGCATTTCATAAGCATTTGTTGCTATCGCTGCAATGTGCAATTTGATGACATTTAGAAAAGGACAGTTTTGACTTGATTTCTTGTTTCAATATCACACCGAAATATGTTTACCATTCACTTTTGCGCTGTACTGTCATACATCTCCAGGCACAAATAATCAGCTGCCCCCCACATATATTATATTCTTTCACGAATGATGCATGGAGTTGTATTGCACATAGGGGCATTTTATCCAAACGAATATAATGAATTTTGATATTACTAAATATCAAAAATATTGATATTTTGATATTATCACAAGAAAGACATTATGAGGCAGGCCCAGACAGTCCTCCGTCATTATAAAACTACAGTGTTTTAGATACATAACTCTTCAAAATAGAATTACCACAATATTAAACTCAATGTCTGTTCCTGTTTGCTTTTACCAAGGTTATAGTATTATATAGTATCTAACATGCTAAACTACAATAAACACCAGGATGGATGAGAAGTTTCATTTGAGATAGGAGCAAACGCTGGACACCAGACAAGCTGGGATCGGCATGTTTGTTCAGAATTAATTATTTTTAACTAGCTGTACAGGCTGCTGCTCTTCTGGGACCAGCTGCAGGTGGCTGAGGGAGGAAGTGTAATTGCGTAACTGCAAAGCTGATACCACAATGTGAGCTAGTAAAACAACAGGATCTGTGTTCCGGGGCCCAACGCTACCGCTTGCGGCAGCACCGGCGCCCTGCAGGAAACACCACGTACACGCTTGACCTCTTCCTCAAGCTTCAGCTTTGAGGAGCGCCGCTCAGAAAAGCAGTAACATCAAACTCGCTTCACGGAATTATCGCCTCCCTGCTGGAAAAAAGCGTCAACGCACGGCGATGAGTAATCCTGTAAAATATGAAACGTTGTCATTCAGAGCAGAAAATATTATCAGAGAAAGAAGCACGATGACACAAGGAATATTTAGCGGAGGTCTCCTGTGGCACATGCTGATTCACAGTCGTCGTTTAGAAGCAAAGAGAGTGAAGGCCTTTGGAAAAAGGGCAAAATCTAAGAGTTCACCTTCTACGTAACGGTGATCGTTGTTCGCTATATGGCTGGATTGTACACACTGTGAAGCGTCCTTGAGTGTAATAAAGGCGCTATATAAATAAAACGTTATTATTAGTGTTGTGATTGTTTAATGTGTCTAGAACTTGTACAGAATGGTGTGATACGCATTAAAATGTCCAGCCAATGGCAGTTCTGTGTCCAAAAACGTAGAGCCAATGAGAGGAGTCAGAGGAACATGGCCAAACCAGAGCTAAGAGAAGGGCCAGGATTGCTAAAACAACAGCACAGTATAACAGAGGTGTGCAGAAGGGCATCCCCATACGGACACCTCGTAAACTGACCTCCGAGTGTGTCGGAGACAAAAGTGTTTTTTACTTGGCAGTGTAGAAGGGTACTTAATAAAAGTTTTATATGTATCAACATGTTATCAGTGTTATTACATATGCATAACTTTCACCAGCTAGACTGGCAATGAATTATGCATTCATTAGCTACCATTCTCTATAAACTCTAGACACCAGTCCGTAAGAATGCAAGGAAGCTGAATGTTCTGAAGTGCCCTCACCACCGGGTACGGCACGATCAGTCACAACACGTTCAAAATCGCTTCGACCTCTTGACCCCGGTTGCATGTTACATGTATTGAGTTGCAGCCACGTGAGTCACCGTTTTTTGGAACCGGCTGTTTCCATTAGCCGATAGACGTAATAAACCAGCAGTGTATTAGCTGACATAAACTTTATAGACATCGTTAACCACGAGGCTATTAAAATGAAACGGAGACGGAAATTTGTAATGGAAAACAGTGATTGCTAGATAACAGTGCGACAAATATTTTTACTAAGTATTTTGTACATTTTTAAACAAATGCGAACTCCTGGTGTCAGAGATGTGTATGATAAATAAATTATAATTATCATCAACATCTTCCCGCCATTTCACCTGGTTTGGGTGGTGGGTAACATGAATAATATTGGATCCTTTAGCCTTCACAGAAATAGAAGCATCACTTCTGAGAATATTGGTAAATGAGAGCATGAGATCGGCATGGGTGATGGGTTGCAGCTCCAGTCCAACAGGAATTACTGTCGGACTTTTACCCAGCGACATAGACTGTGAAACACAAGCAATACTCTACTGTTTTTTTTATCGTTAATTAACTCACATGAGAATTAAAAATCTTGTTTTTGCAGTTTTTTTGTTATTTACAAGTTTTATTCTTAACGAACATATTGCCGTGGTACAGAGGCCAAATGTGGCCCTTGCACTGATAACAATTCATTGGAGCCCCAGGCATAGCCCACAGCTGGCCAAAATCAGCCAGGGTAATGAGCACCGGCGGGAGCCACCCCCAGCCTACCTTCAAGAGGGCTACTTAGGACACAGATGGGGGAGCTCTTATCCACCACTGAAAGCCCTATTACCAGTCAGCCCGGGAAAAGATCCCTTGAAAGCTTATGAACCCTGGACCACTGATCCTCCAACACCACCACATTGCACACCAGTGTTGCCGTGGATCGATGCTGGAGACCCCTTTCCTATAGATTTCTACTACCCTGCACATAAACTGTACCCACCACCTCTGAGTGTGCCACCTCCTGATCTCCTACTGCACAATAATTAAGCACTGTGTTCTCCTGGCTCCTGGACTGTCCTGCACACTGAAAAAATATTGATTAACAACAAAAAGAACTGATGTGATCCCAAATTTTACATTGACAATATAATGTACAAAAGATTATGGCACAGCAGATGAATTATTCAGTTCAAGTTTTATCTATAACTGTGCACTTTCCAGACATTCCCGATCCCACAACCAGCTTTTGGTGAAATGCTTTGCACCAGATTTTCAATGCTCTCTATATTAAAAATAAAATGTCCAAAATGGAAAAGGGATCCAGCACTTCTAATTGCATAAGAATCCAGGAAACTCACTGTTCTGTAAACGTGCAAATCACAGTTGCCCTTAGACGTTTAGAAGAATGTGTGTACCATTGTGGCTGGAGAGTGTAGAGAAACTCCCCGGCAAACACCTCTACCATCGCGCGGGAAGCCGAGGAATGAGTGAGTTGTTGCTTTGGTTTCCGAGCCAGCAGGAGCCAAAAGGTGTCACCTCAGTCTCAGCAGTTTCCATCTCGAGTGGTGAATCTTCGAAGGCCCGAGAGGAGAAGATCCGTAAAATGCATTCTCTGGCTAACCCACCTGCCGATGGTCCGGCAGTCCGAGGGTCCAGAAATGGTTCCGTGGTGGACCCAACAGCAGGCCCCCATTATCGGAAGTTGTCGGGTGTGATAGAAACGTTAATGTTTCAGAGGAACTTTAAGCAATATTAATCTCACCGTGGCCCATTGCAGGCATAAATACTGTCTCTGGCCTTTCCGTTCTGAGCAGAAAGACAAACGTTACAGCCACCCTAGCTTTGATAGGGGCCAACAGCTGAGTGATAAACCCACCACCCCATGGACCAATCCAGAGACTAGTTTATATCTTTGTGTACAAAAGTTATAATATACACACTGTACAGATACCGTTCCAAAGTAATGCTTATTTTTTTATTATTGTATATATTTTAGTTACATATTTCTACTATCTTGGATTTAGTCCCCCTTTCTTTTTTTCTGTCGTTTGTTTCTTTTCATTCTTTATTTTGTCTTAATTTAATTTAATTTAATTGGTAACCGTATTGCAGTCCCAGGGCGAATCAGGGTACATTTCATTACACGTTGTGCTTGTATGACTATGTAGGTGACAAACAAAGAATCATGAATCTTGAATCTAGTCTGTGAATCAAACGTATATCCTTCACCATAATCCACCGTGTAAACGCTGGTACCAATCATAAACTGAAGCCGACGGACCCAATCAACAGAAAGACTTGTGAAAGTGTTTCCTCAATTTGGGAAAAAAAAAAGCAAAATAAAATGTTACTTCAAATTACTCCGCATTCAAGATTGTAATTTTGAAGATAAAATGGAAGGATGTATTGTATATAAAGACAGCAGAATTCTTTAGACACTATGCCATTCTTATAATAGTCCTTTACTAAGATAAGCGTATTTATGCTTAAGCTTTTCTAGTAAACCTGTAGAACCTGGCCAGTTTTACTAGAAAGCCCCACGTAAGAGAACTGCTGTCATATCACTGGCAGCCCATAATGCCCAGGTCTGAACCCCCATTACAGAAGGGCTCACCCTGGAAAACCATGTGACATCGACCACGCCGGATTTAAAGGAAACTCGCTTGAGGGGAAATCCGCGCATGCCCTCGGTCATCCCCTCAAACCTCACAATGTTATGTCATCACATCACATCTGACCGCACAGGGCATGAGGGTGTAGGGAAGCTTCCAGGCTGGTCTCTGAGTGTGAAGGGTGTGTATGAGCTGAGCGAGCATGAACACAAAACCCTTTCCCCAGTTCACTCGCTTTGACGAACGCTGCCGTTGATACTCCTTGAGTCACAGGAGCACACCCCCCACCTTGGGCTGCATGCTGTTGAGTTTCTATTTCTTCTGGAAGTAATTTTTAGAAACCCAACAGGCAAAAAAAAAAAAAAACCCTAGTTTAACAGAGGTCTGAAAAATGTAAAGAAACAGGTTCAGCTGAAAAGGAATAAAAAAAGGTTACTTGTACTGATCAACAATACGTATCTGGAATTGGCGGACATCCATAATGGTTTTAAATTGGAGGGAATGACATGCAGATAATATTAATAATATATTGACAACAAAAGACTTCAGCCGTGTTCTGGAAAGAATGGTTTGCCTGAGAAAATGGCACGCTACTGCATTCAAATGAGAGAAAAGGTAAAACTATGCAGAAAGCAGCCCTGCTTTTATTTTTCGTAGTAAGTTATCACTGAAAATACAGTAATTTCGGGGAGTTCTACATGTAGCTGTTGCCTGCTTAGGTGCAATAAGTCAGTCTGCATGAAAACATTTTGTAACGAGCAGTCGACCATCGTGTCACGGTTGTCACCGGACTGCGGTTGGCAGGGCCAAGAGACAAGACAGGTGAGGTTTTAATAATAAACAACAAGAAACTAACCATGGGGCTCTGTCCTGAGTACAACAAGGCAAGAACAGGGTTACGGAAACTAGAACAAGGAACGTGATTGCCCGGTCATACAAACCAACACATGGTAAAATCTAGAGGACCGACATGGACGTAAATAACAAGAGGCACAGGGGGAGCACGTGAAGGCAATCAGGGCAAAGGCACTTGGCAGAAATGAGACAACATAACGAGCAAAGACCCCTTTCAGTACTCTGGGGACCTGGAGTGCCAGAACGCTGATGCAGATGTGACAAACGGAGCCTGTTTGTCATTTTATCATTAGTGTGAACCATCTTCCCATAAAATCACATCCTTTATACTGTTCAGGTGGAGCTTCCATGTAATGCAGACATTGGGGCATTCCAGATAAGGTCAAGTCACTAAGAAGCAACACATCAACGTGAAACCCATATGCGAGGCAGAATTTCGATTACAGTTTTTTTTTTTTCTTGTAAGAACTGTTTCAGGTAACAGTGAAAATGCTGAAACAGTCACATGGGATAGCCTGAACATGGCTACTTTTAAGCTAAACAAAGACCAGGCCTCAGCTGGACATGAATTAGTCTGACCGTTTCATCATTCCACCAGTATGCTTGTCACCTGTGGTCTGAGCACAAGCCTACATGATTTCCCCTTAAGTGTCCGCTAATCATTCACATTATTGTTTTTCTTTTACCGATATTTTAATTGCCGGGGGGTATGGTGGCTCAGTGGATAGCATTGTCTGAGCGTTGTAGGTCTGAATCTCACTTCTGCTGTGTGTGTGTGGAGTTTGCGTGTTCTCCCTGTGCTTCAAAGATTTCCTCCGTGTACTCTGCTTTCCTGCTGCAGGCTAAAGACATGCAGTTGAGCTAAGTAGCCTCTCTAAACTTCCCATAGTGTATGATTGTGAGTGTGCTCATTCTCTATAATGGTCTGGCATCCCATCCAGTGTGTACCCCTGCCTTGTACCCTGTGATGTCTGAGATGAGCTCCAGGCATCACTTGTGGCCCTGATCAGGATAAGAGGTTTGAGGATGGATGAATTTTTATTGCCTAGTGCCACATCCCTATCGCACCACCACCAAGAGGTCCTCTTGCTCCCCCCAGTTACCTGTCCAACACACCTGTCCTCGGTTACCTGTCCAAGCACACCTGTCCCTGGTTACCTGTCCAGCACACCTGTCCCTGGTTACCCCATTGCACACCTGCTGCCACTTGCCCCTTCTTCCACCCCTCTGTAATTCCCTCAGTCTGATCGCTTGGGGTGCGGTGTTTGAATTGACTTCAATGACGTCAATGAGTAGCTTACAGTTCCCCTTGTCCTGATCCTCTGGGAGTCCAGCCTTGTTTTCCTTGCCTGTTGCTCATGTGCTGGTGGTTGTTTTGGCCTGCCTCCCACAAACCCCTGTAAAGTCTCCCCAGCACACCCCCGGAACCAGTCGTCCCTGCGTCTCTGCACTAGAACCTGCTGTCTGACCAGCCCGCGTCACCTTGTTTATAAATGATTAGCACTGTTCCCGAATATTCTCACGGTTAATTTGATTTCAATTTTATTTTTCAAATTCAGATGAAATGTATGTTTAATCTTTGTATATGTGCAATTGTGAAATAGCGCAATTGAAGTCCATCCATCCATCCATCCATCCATCCATCCAAGTTAGAGTCATGTGTGGTCTTGAGTCTACCTCTGGCAGCTTAGTCTATACAGCTGTGGAATAACCTATATTAAATGCATTCATAAAATGCTTTCATCGCTACAAAATCACTAATTTTTTGTTGTTTACATCTGTGATTATATTTATTAGTTCGCTTTGAATAATTTTTTCACCCAAACATTGTCTGTTTCCGGAGCTCATCGTTCTGCTGCTGTAAAAGCTTTAAGATGGTGCTTTATCATGGGTGCACGGTTGTCATTGCTGGCCCAATATCACGGAGCGATGAGGTTACCAGTGTTGAAGACTCCATTAGAGTGTCCCTAACAGCAATTTTTCACATTTGCCTTAGGGGAAAGTTCTTTTTGTTGTTTTTCTTTGATTTGCAGGCCTATACCCAACATACGTTGTAAAAAGGAGGCTTTAAATAATGCTTGTTTTTTCTCCCTTGCTTGTCCTCGAACCCCATGCATTTTCCCCAGGGAGCTGGTTATAGATGTAACCTGGTGGACTATCATTTCCTTCACCTCCTCGTGGCTTCAGTTTGATCCTTCTTGTGTTGACGTATAACCAGATCTCAATGTTGTCATTCTTGCACTAGCACTCCAGGCCCCTGGAGTACTGAGCGGAGTTTAATGTTTGCACGTTGCGTTTCCTGCATCTTTGTTCTCATCGTGTCGGACCCTGAGACCTGCGTCCAGTGACAACTATGACGCCATTCCAGATTTTACAAATGACAGCAATACGTAAGAAATAACATTTGTTTGTGTATTTGCTGGTTAACTCGCGGTGACTTACAATCTGACTATCCCGGTCTTTTACTGAAGGGACTTAAAGCAAACTAATTACTCAAGGGTCCAGCAACAGGGCCTGGATGGAACTGAACCGGCAACCTTTCCGTTTAACCTCTATGCTATGTGGTGCCCAGACTTATTGACTTGGTGGATGAGTGGATTGAGAAACGTCATCAAATGTAACTTGGGGTGGAAAAACAAGGCTTTTGATTAGCCTGCAAAACAAGAAAAAGAAAAATCAATGTATCCTTGAAAAAATAAAAGAATTATCATGTGCTGTGCAGCACTGACTGCTCTAGAAGTGTAAACCAACATATAACACTGACTAAAACCTGCATGACGTGAGACCGATGGAAGTTTTCAGTTTCCAAAGCTCAGCGAAACCCTTGTCGGATTGTGAAGGCGTCTCTCCGGTTATACTGAACAGCAAAGTCACTGTAGGGTCAAGCAGAATTAAAGTATCAGAATATAAGAAATGCGTAAAATTGAAGCCAATTGGGGTGTGCTACGAAGAGAGTTTACTGGCTTAGTGACGCTTCTCGAGGTTTACTTCTGAGTCGTAGGTTCTACGAATGGTACCTCAGAGTCGTAGCGTCATTTACTGCTGATTCTCAGGGTTGGGCAATCTGGCTTAATCGAGTTAAGTATGGGTATGTAAATGTCATTCATAGTACACCCTACATATCTGTTATTGTCAACTACACAGATAAAAAAAAAAAAATAACAATAATGTTAACCTGGGGCCTGTTCCAGAAAACGGGTTTCACAAATCAAACCTGAATTCTGACTGGAAAAATTCAGCGAGCTCAGACCGTTGGATTTGAAGTTGCAACCATTTGTCCACAGGAAGATTCAGGGAATCAACAAAGCCTGAAGTCGGGCATTCAGTTTTCTCCTGTCAGAATTGAGGTTTATTTAACTATAAAATGTGTTAAACCGTCCTTCTGGAAGGGACCCCGAGTGTCAGACGGTTAATGATGTAGTTGGAAGCTAGTGCTCGTCGATATACTGTGGATTTCATAAATACACGGAGCCACATTTTAACTGACTATTCAAAGTTTTTTAACTCAATTTTATTTATATAGCGCCTTTAACCAGAAGCACTGTCACAAAGCGCTTAACCTAGTGACTAGTTTCACAGAACTCGTAATGTCTATAGATCACCCGTCGACGTCCTGGTTTGCAAATTTTAGAAAGTAGTTAAAAAAATAAAGGGGAAATCGAAAAGACTGGCTTTATGTATCTTCAACCTTATAATTTGTATTTTTAAACATGTCTTTTCTCATTTGAACGATAATTGTTCGTCGGCACCCTGCGCATACGACAGGCACCATCTTTCATTTAATGATGGTTGATGGTTTAACTGTTTAAAACAGTAATCATTTTTCTTGAAAGCAGCCTAACCACAGATTCTTCCAGTGGGTGAGTGATACCCCAGTGCTTACCCTTCCTGGGAATTCACAAATGGAAGGCCAGTGGTTGTGAGCGGAAACGCTGCTGACGAGACAAACCTCAACTTCACACCTATCGATAAATACCATCGTGTCAAAGGCTGCACGCCATTCACAATCGGTCCGTGTTGACGGCGGCTTGAAAAGATTTCGACAGATCAGGAAGACAACTTCTCAGGCAAATGGTCTCCTCATCAGGGCTGTTTCTGTTATGTGGGATATTCGTGGCGACGTTGGGGTGGGCGAGTTCCACCGACTTCATATCGCACAACATGAAGGAGGACATCAGAAAAATTAAGGAACACTTTGTAAGTACATCCGCCGTGCGTTCGTTACGTCCACAGCCACGTTCTGAAAGATAGGAAGCTAAGCTGTTGGGATCACGTTTGCAGGGAAACTCTCCTTCTCCGTCTGGGTGTATCCAGTCATCTGGCATTAATGGTTTTTCGAGAAATTTAGCGCGCTGTTTAAGTCTACAGATTTGTCACATCTGTGCGTGATGGGCTGTACGGCTGTGTATACTTTGTGGTTTGTTCATATGAAACCGAGTGATGCTTTATCATCTCAGAAGTATTGATGCTTACAGAGTATGTTGCTGTTGCCAGTCTGCATCATCCATGAGTCTGAAAGCACCAAGGTGTGATTCAGACCTTTCCTTCTGTTCTCCTTTCCAGAAAACTAATGACAAGTCTTTGTTCCGGGACCCCATCTTCCTGAACGACCTGAAGAACCTGGAATCCAAGTTTGAAGTAAATATGAACTCGCGTCGTTAATGAAGTCGTGTCATTAAGACCTTTTCGTGCATTTCAAACGCCACAGTCAAGTAACTCTCTGTGCCTTTGCCAGTGGTTTCATTGTGCCTGCATTTAAAAATGGTGGTTGGCCTGCGAGTGTACACACAGCGAGCTCACAGATCCGTGTCTCGTTCCTACAGGAGGCAGAGCAAAAGTTGATCCTTGGCGAGATTCTGGAGGTGTACTTAAACATTTTGTCCCATATGGTGAATGGCACCAAGGATGCAGCAGCCCAGCAGAGCCTCAGTCACACCGTGAGTCGCTTGGATACCTTGAAGAAACACTATTACCCAAACACAGGACCCCTGAAAGCCCATCTACAGGACATATGGGCCATTGACGTAAGTGGGCATGACTCTGACATGAAAGCTCTCTCTCTCAGGCTCGAAACAAGACAACCAGTAGCAGAGCGCACTCACTGAAAGGAGACTGATGTCACCCCGGGTTCAGCAGCAAGGGCTGAACGGCTAGCAGTTTCTGTAGGATTTACAGACCGAGCGTACTGTGTAGAATTCTTAGCCCAGATCAGGTGTTGTGTCTTCCGAAACACCTGAAGAGTCGCTAACAGGCAAATGTTATAGACGTAGAGCCCAATATCTGTCAAGAACTTGCTGCCAAAGCGGGCGTATTTAACAGTTATCTTTAAACTCGTAACGCCTCCTTATTATTACGTAATGCGTTATGCTACGTACAAAATTTCACCGCTTTATGTGTGCTGTACGAAGACTAAAGGTTCTTCCATTAACATGTACAAATGATACAGATCACGATTTTCTTTGACTGGCAAGAATGCGTTTTCATTGGGTGCCAGGAATTCAGAAGGTAGAAAAGGCTGTTAAATCTCTTAAATCACTGCCTTTGAAGACTGATGTTTCTATGACACTGAAGACAGCAGTTTGGGCTTTCCTCTGATTTACAGAGTAATTATGTTTAGGAGTCATCTTGGACCTGTTTTGTTTCCATCCAGCCTGATGACCTACTGGTCCAGCGAAAAGCAATACAAGAGCTGATGCCCGTGTTCCACAGAGCTTCTGTTCTGGGACATAAAGCACAGCTGCCCCGCGATCATTTTCAGAGGAGACGGCAAACCCGCAGCAGCTGGATGTAGCAGCTTCAGCAGACCAACTGCATTTCACATTAACTTAACTAATTTAACGAACTATAATTTAATTTTAATTTATTAATTTAATAACAAAACCATGTGCTTTATTATAAAGGAACCACCGAGCATTGTGTTCGATGGCAATGGTCACTGTTTTTTTTGCAATTTTGTGCAAATATCTGACCGTAACTTTGAGGAGTCATCAGTTTAAGTATGGTCTATGACTAAATAAAATATGAAAACACATGCCTCAGCAGGGTTCCATGTCTTATGGTTATTCTGAATTGGTAAAACCATAAACCCCATCCTCTGAACCAAATGCTCAGTGGCTTGAACCCATTCAGTCAGAAAAACTGTAAAAAATGAATCCAGTGTGGTTATCTTTTTTTTTGCTGCAAAAGTTTGTGAAAGAATATTAAACCATCTGAGTATGGAGAGAGATAAAGATCACGATAACTCAACATGAGCAAAGGGGAATAGGAACGAGGTAAGGTAATATAAATAAAATTTAAAAAAAAATCATAAACATTCAAGTTTTCTTCCCCGCTTCCCACAATGCACTGCCAAGAGGGAATAGTAGTCACGTCACATTCACGAAAAATCATCTTTTAAAATGTCTTAAGTCCTTTTCAAAGACCGTGTAAGACATGGGATTTTTCACGCGTGCATAATTGCCATTGCGGCTTAAAGATAGCACTTCCTCAGGGGGCAGGGCTGCTGACTGAAAGAAAATGCAGGCAATGCATGTCTTTCATGCACAAGACAGTGAGACAATGCCACACTCTCTCTCTCACTCACACACACACACACACGACTCACCCCCACTTGCAATAACCGAACAGACAGACTGCGCGGAAATATCACACCTCTCTTGGAAATGAGAAACATTGTTACTCATCTGCTCAGGTCTTACATATGTTCCTTCCCACACTTGACAGAGTCCGTTCCAATGACTCTCCTTACAGCCAACTGCATATGCACCTGTCAGATGAGCCAAACTACATATCAGTCCGTTCGATGCATTATTGTGAAGATAAACACCATCCATTCATACTGCTTTAGCTACGACGTTCTTACTGGAATGTACGAAAGAGATTCACACTGTCACACTTCCATATTCAATTTCACAGCCCTTTTCAGCCTCAGTAAAACAAACAAACAAAAAAGCTTTTATCAAAACGAAGCAAAGTTCCTCTGTAAAAAACTGCCAGGACATTTAAAGCATCAGACATTTAAAATAAGAAGCGGGTCTCACTGAGAAATGGCACCTTGCAAACAAAAGCAATGTGCTGTAATGAGTGAAGCGCTCAAACTTTACCTTTTATAAAAATCTAAGAAACCAGAAATTCCCTGATGTTAGAGATAAGTGTCGCACAAGAAAGCACGTGAAACCACAGCCGGCTTTGACCTGGATCACCTAAACCGCAGTGTCACACGAACCCACAAAATCCAAGGCTTATTTTTCAGAGAAACGCAGACGAGTGAGGTGAGCCTGGCAGTAAGCACATGCACCAGTGGCTTGGTGAACATGTACGTTCAGCTTCGCGCCCATGCTCAACTCTGCCTGCTTGGCCTGGCGTCAGTAGCTATGGGAGAGTTTCTACCTGTGCGTCTTTCGTTAACAGTGGGGAAAATGCCAGTCAAGCATCAACTATGGATATCTGCCTTTTTCAGTAAGGTGGGAAGTTGGACAGTGGTGTCACCTTTATGAAACTGGAGGAATGCTGTCATTTTTCCGGTTGTTCTTCTTCAACTACATGGCCATTGTCATTGGGAGGATTATACTTCTTTCAGCAACAGACATCTTGAACTGCAGTGCAGCCCTTGTGCTCTTACGTATAAGATCGCCACGCGTGAGGTCCCCTGCGTACTGCATGCTGAGCTGTCGTGTGGCGATCCACAGGAACCCACGGCTCTTGAGAAAACAGACAGAACTGCTTACGGTAAGCGAACGCCTAAACCCCCGCGGACTGTGACAGTTGACACCACAAACCTCAGCACCGTCGGAGAGCACAGCCACCTTCTGAGCACGAGAGCATCTCTAACTCGCTGCATGCCATGGGCCTCTTGGAGCATAAAATCCTCAAAACCCCACCCAGACCTCCCGCCAAATTGTCGCCTCGATTGCCCTGACTTCTGGACAAATTTATATAAATTTTTTGCCCCACATCCTTCCGGAAAGGAACTATTTTTTTTTTCTCTACAAGTCTGGCAGAGGCTTCCAACGAACTGAATGTTTATATTTCAAAATGCAAATCATGAATGTAAGGGGAGGTAAACCACTGCTGCCATCTGCGTTACTTTAATTTCTATTCCGGTGTGCAGACGCAGAGCCGAGGAGAGGGGAGAACGTATCACCTTCAGCGGTTTCAGTCTCAGCCTGCTTTTCACTCATCTGTCCTGTTCCAGCTAAAGCTCCCACCGCAGGGAGGCGGGCATGCTACACAAAACAGCAGAGCCTCCCACTGAACATGCTATAGTTACCCTGTTTGTTTCCAAAGGAAGGGGGCGGAGCCCCAGTCATCTGTACTGGTAATACCACTCAGCTCCACTGATGTAGACTTAACTGGGCGACATTTTAACATCACAAAGACACCTGGTTGAGGGGAATCGTGAAGTCCTTATACAGTTTCATGCCGTACGGCTGAAAATGTGGATACCTTCATGCTTCTCACAGCGTTTGTCAGCGTTGACTGAGATAAAAGAATAGGACCTCCATTTGCGAAGAGGACATTTTCACCATCGTTCAGAAGGGAACTTTACCGTTCTAAATGTTGTAAACTTAATGGTATGGCACAGTGTGAGGTACAGTAACTGCGTCGCATCAGCTTGGAAAATTGTTTGCTTAAACACAAAATGTAAGGCTAAGCAGGCCTAGGAGGAAGCGTTTATAGTACACAGCCGGGGGTGACCAGGGCTGGTGTGATCTGACAGACACTGGACTTGTGTGGCCTGAAGAAGAACTGGCCTGGTATTACACCACAGCAGGGTTTCTTGAACTTTTAAATACGAGGATCCAAAAAAAAAAAAAACAAAACAAATCAGACTTGTTCCAGGATGGAAGCCAAGAAGTGGAAAACAGACACGTTGTGACCCATCACAGATTTTGGGTCACGGCCCAAGGTTTAAGAAATACCGTCCTACAGGAACTGTGCTGAAAGATGGCAAGGATACATAACTGGGATGTTCAGAGGAACACTGAGCAGCTTTGGTTTCAAAGACACCGAACTGAGCTGGTTAAACACATATTTGACTGGTGAGGCCTGAAGGGCACTGAACTGGTCTGTCAGATAAAAGTAACTAAACTGACAACATTATGCGTGGGACAATTTTAAACTCTCAGTTCATTATGTTCTATCTCAAAAACTGAAATGAAATTGAATGGGTATCCATCCATTTTCCTAAGCTCCTAATCCAATTCAGGCCTGCGGGAGGGGCCTGGAGCCTATCCCAGGGAGCTCAGGCCACAAGGCAGGGGACACCCTTGATACGGTGCCAACCCATCAGAGGGGTCTAAACGAGTATACCCCATTCATTCAAACAAGCAAACAGACAGATCAATGCAGCAGGCAGTATTTAATTCAGTCTGAACCTTTCTTAATGGCAAAAAATAACTATCTCCACCCACACGAAACCAACAAATGAAGCTGGTACCAACCTCAGACACCTCAAATGCAAAATTTCCAGCCAGCTTCCTTTAAGAAACATTTTTTCTGCAGACTGACTTCCTGTTTCACTCGGTGCGTCATAAATTACCATATGCCAGTAGATCGGCACGACCCATGGCATCGCCCCATGGCAACAGTGGCTTCATGTGAACCTTCGTTTGTGAAGGACGTGAGACTATTCTAGGGGAGCTACTTGGGTTCATCAAAAGCACAGAAATCGACCGACCCAGGATTACCCATGTACACCCGATACGAGAATCCAGCTGAGATGTGTGGTTCCACTCACTGTCTCCCCTCAGGCTGTGCTGTAGATGTTAAACAGCCATGGGTCACTCTGACTGGAACAGCAATAGGAATGACACACCAATAAGCTCAAGAAAATATCATATTTATTTTAGCTTTGCTGTAATTAGCTTCATTCGTCATAACGAACATCACAGTAATTTCACGAGTGAACCCCATGTGTTTTTTTTTACATTGTCATGCCTGTTCAGTCACCATTCTGCCAGTCAAACCCAAACATTTCCGCTGGATTACTGTTGAATGTGAGCTGTGATGAAATTACAACCCCGACATCATTTTCTCCCTCGTCATCGCTCACCCATCAAAATTTTTATGAATTCTGAGCACTTCTGCACAGGCCACTGAAATCCTCCTCAGAGTGAAATTTTTTCTTCAATACTTTGTACATAAGTGTAGCAAATTACTACACAGCCTGCCAATGACACGCCAGTCTGCATTTCCTGTTTGGAACTTAAAATACCATGCAAATGTCTTAGGCAGGCAAAGGAAATGTTTAAGGCCAATTACATAAACAGGAATTTCTTCTGTTTTCCAAAATGTTACCGATATCTGGTTGGATGGCTTGAAGAACACGGCTCTGGTTCCTAAAACTCTGTACGAGAGCACACCAGCCTTTCTATGTGTTTTATACATTTCACCGCCAAGCTCAACTAACTAGTGAATGTAATTAGTTAATTTATTTTATGAGGTACTGATAAGGAAAACAAGGTCTATTTGCAGTTCAGTTGAACGAATACATCGGCATATTGGATGGTAACTTAATTCTTAAGTGACAAGATGTTTTAAAATAAACTGACAGACTTTGAAAGACATAACATCAAAGTTTTACACCAACATAAACACAATTTTCTTTGTCTGGCTAAGACTTTCGGAGGGTACTCTGAATATGCTCTCAGGTGTTAATGACTTAGGGTATTTCTTTCCCAGAATGCATAGCCACTGGAATGACAGCGTTCAGCTCACTGGTATGTTTGTGCTAGGTCTGGGAGGCCCTGGAAGCTGAATACTGGAATCGCCGTCGAGCTCCTCCCCCGTCCCCTCGTCCTCATCTGCGTATGTAAGCCGCTGTTACGTTTCCCCGTGCTGTCAGGCCATGAATGTGTCATATCCTCTGAGTCTTCTCACCTGCAGCCGAGTGGTTGAGCTGTGATGTAACGCCTGCGTGGGCCTGAAAGACATTCCAGTCGCTAAATAGCATTCACTGGTAGCATCCACACAGACACACGATATGCACCTTTAAATGTACGCCTAAACGTTTAAACAAGTGCACACCTCTCATAATGCTTCACGGTCTGAAGGATCTTAACATGGTGGTGATGGAGCTCTGCGGGTCAGGCGTCTGCGTCTGTGATCGAAAACTCACAGGTGTTCCAGTCCTGCGCCCAGCAAGTGTTCATATCACCGTTGAACAAAAATCAAAGCTCTTAACCTGAATTACTCCAGGGGCACCGGAGACCGGCTGCCTGTGTGCTGACCCTTGGCTCTCAACTTGGAGAGCAGGATGGGAAAGCACGAAAACTACAAATTTTCCTACCAGGATTAAATAAGTTCTGATTATTAACATGAGGCACACAATAATGGAGAGGAGTACATCAAGGCATGACGTGACTGACTAACGTGATCTGAGACAGCTAATGGTTTCTCTGAGTGATAGGAAACGCTGATGCCTTAGATGAGTCAGCAGTACCCAGGAGACCACGTCTGGACGAGCCAGCGGTGAATATGAACAGATCAGATGGCAGAAAGAAACGTCAGCTTAAGGAGACAGCCGATTATTGTAACGTATCGTTCAGAAGTTGTTAGCTGTTGCCCATGGCAGCAGTGTGGTGTAGAAGATCCAGGCAGATTCCACAAATGAGTGAGTCATATCCAAATGAAAATTAACTTTGTGCAATGCAAGTCATTATAAGGCTGTAAGAGCCCTTAAGGACATCAGCACATCAAATTCAACACCATATTATGACGACCACCCACAAACTGCAATTTCCTTCTCGTTTTCAGGTAGTACTGTACTGTGCAAACCTTTAAGGTGGGCAAATAAAACTATTCTTATATCACGTTTATGTTGGTATTAAACTGTGACTTTATGTTGACTCAGGTGTGTCGATTTACACATTTACGTATATAAAATCTCCTCCTGTCACCTCACAATTTCAAGTCAGTAACTAATATGCTCATGTATTTTTCAGCCTCAATCACAAGTACATCGTGCATTTCCAACAGTTCTTGTAAATGGCATCAACAGAGAAAGCTGTGTCAACAGGCACTTCTCCAGGCCTTGTAATGAGGTGCATCACAGTGAAGCTCAGTAAATGTGATGTACTGCAGTTTGTTCCAAGAGGCCTTCTGTTACGCCCATCTGGATGTGGATCAAATCACCAAAGATGTTAATATCCCTCTTACTCCATAGATGATGAAAACGGTCCTTGTGACTGAAATACAGGGTTTGAGAGCTGGATAATGAGAATGGTGAGCGTGTCTGGGGCTTGGTCTTAGTCAGTGTTTCCCAGAAGAGGTGGGATTAGCTACCCTGTGTGATTTATGCAAATGTGGCCTTACTCTGCTGGGCCGATCTCAGGTTCCAGCATTCTTTTACCCTGGTACATGTCCTATGGTTGGATTCCTACCTTCCCTCTCTGGGCTGATTCTCCTCCTCTTCGTTCAACAATCCAGATCCACCCCTGGGAACAGGGAACAGAAATTTGGTTGTTTGATAAAAAAAAAAAAAAAAACTACTCAAATCCTGACCTCTAGTGTTCACTTTGAAACATTACCATGACAAGTAATTTCCCCTTCAAGTCCTGCCAAAAGGTTTTCAGAAACACCATAAGAACGTTTTTTTAATTGTAACCCCTCAACAGAATTGTGTCTGGTAAAACGGTGTACCAAGAGCTGACTTTCAAATACATGCCTGAGACAATAGTTGTAGAAATGACAAAATATTTCCAAATTTATATTCCCTAACCAGAATAAGCGGCTGCAAAATGGGTGGGTGGGGTTTCCCTATTCAGCAATGCCTGGAGAACAAGATTTTTTGCAAATATGAATATCATAGTTATTCAAGATTACCGATGGGGAAGTGTGATTAAAACATCGAACTACGTTATACATAGCCTGTGTACAGAGATTCTGGGAACTATTTTACTGGGCACGGCACTCCGTTCAGGAGACTTGATATAGGGGGTGTGATGTCATTTGTGGTAGATTTGCTTAAATTCTAGTTCTAGAATGTAGAGCTGCTGATGGCACAGTTCCAGTTAGCGTGCGCAGTTCAAATAACGGCCTGGTTTAAATGGGGGGGTGTTGGTGGCTGGGATCCATCTCTGTCCCTTCAGGAGACAGAATGTACCCTAGAAAAACACAGACGTAATTGAAAACTCACCCTTCTCCTGTTTCATCACGACAATCACTCTGTCAGTTAAGCACTTGATGGATGTGCTTTACAAGTCATTTCACTTCTCGGTATCAGATGAAATATCACTAAGGCACACGGCAAAGACATTAAGCATATAGTAAAGGACATTATTGACAAATTCCTTAAAACTAAGGGGCCATTCACCAGGCCAAACAGCATTACCTGATACTCCTACTGAACGACATAGGTGCATAACACAGCCTTACATGTATCACTCTCCCAAATCCAGATGAGGTTGGTGGCACTCTGCAATTTTGTAATGATCTTGGCAGACCCAAGAAATTTGAAAAGAAAGTGAATGGATGGTAATAGGTAATAATTGTAACCATTATGGCATTCAGACCACAATATCGATGTCAACTTATAGAATAAGTTATTTGCTGCTAACAATGTTAATAGATTTATGATAGCTACCTGCAAGCCTGTTGTGATGTAGGTTTACATTGTCTCAGGGGTAGACAAGGGATATAGATGTCCGTTCAGAACGGTAGTACTTGGCAGTAAATCGATGACACAATCATTAGAGCAATGAGGGAGTAGGTCAGCTGGCCCATGGGAACTGGCCCATGGCTGGCTATTCGGTGGAGTTTCGCACGTTGCTGCTGAGATGGGAGGGAATTACAACCCACTTCTATACCATTTGCACCACGGACTCTCTGAGAGCATCATGAATGAGCTGTTTTCTCAAGAGCTGAGTAAGGGTCTAGAGACAGTAGTCGGCCCTCACCATCCACATTGACCGTCACCTGCAACCCCTGCAATAATTTCCCAAATAACAGTGAACCCCTCCAAGCCCATCAAACTCTATTGCCCCAGCTACCAGAATCCCCAATGAGTCAATGCAGTTGGGCCACATGGCACTGTTTGTTGAGAAGAGATTGAAGTGCGGGTGTGAGCATCTCCATCCACTGCGGGGAGGTTGGCAATTTTTGCATGTCCTGTCCATTGCGTCCAGGAAAAAGCCAGGTTGTACTCTCAGCACAGAAGGCAATAATGAAGCTGATCCTTTAAACTGGGCTACACCCCACTTGCCGCCCGGTGATCAGTTGTGCTGGTCCAACAGACATCACCAGATGGAAGCCTTGCAACAACTCAGGGGCCACCAAAAGCTGCTTGGGCGTCACATTAACTCAGACCTTGAATATTCTCTTTGCTCATGTCGACGTTCTTCTCCAACTTAACACCCTGGACAGTGTTGCACTGAGAATATCTAGCTATACCTCATTGTGTCACCTCAGTATCCTCTCAGCTTTAAATTTCCCTGGTTGCTGTGACAGAACTCACATATCTCCTGGAAGACAGATCAGCTTCTGAACTGGGGTAAGATGTGCCAGTCCTCATGCCTCCATCCTCAATGGGCCCCTTGAGAATAACCATCAAGAACTGCTAACCCCTTCCTTTGATGAACACAGCCATAGAAGTCTTAAGTGGCAGCCAGTTTTTCACCAAGCTTGTCCTACAGTATGCACTATATACATCAGGAGGTTACTGGAAAACCACCTTCATCACTCCGACTGAATATTTGTTAATGCCCTTGATTTCTCCAACAGTCCCACCTCATTGCAAGCCTTTGTTTCTGTAATAATGCGCTTTGCACCATAGTCAGCTGCTTCATTTTAATATACATCAACAATATCCTGATCTTTTCCGAGTTCCATGCTGATCACATCATCCCCATGCACACAGTCCTCCAGCAGCCTCTCTCCCGTGGCCTGTATTGCAAACTCAAGAAATGCCAGATTCATATTCAGTCAATCCCATTCTTCGGCTATGTTGTTTCCACTAGCAGGATTTCCATGAACCCTGGCAAGGTGTCCGTGTTGCTGGACTGGCCTTGTCCTACCCCACTCAGCCAACTTTGGCGCCTCCTAGGCTTTATAAGCTTCTACTGCTGATTCATCTGAAAGTATAGATTAGTGGACCTTTCACCAAGCTGATCTGAGAGGCAACCTGTTGTCTCTCTTGGAGCCTGGGAACTAAAGTCACCTTCTTCCAGCTCAAGACCCTACTCACCTCCGCCCCCATCCTTCACCATCCACTTGCAGTTTACGGTACAGTCTGATGCCTCCATCATCTTTCTTCTCTAAGAAAAAGTGCTACGTGGTGAGAGACCATAATGTCTTCACCATCAAATGGCCACTGAAGGAGTGACGACACTGGCTGCAGGATCCTCGTGAACCTCACAGGTTCTGAAAGACCATCACAACCTCATCGCCATCCATGAGACCAAACCGCTGCATGCCCAGCAGACTAGGTGGAGTCTGAGCAACACAATTTCAACCTCATGCAACACCCAGACTGAAAAAAACGCAACGGTTGATTTGATTCAATTTATTTCACGCTACATTTGCCCCAACGCACTTAACAAGAGTGTGGGGTAATTACAATGTACATTAATGAAGGAAAAGGCCAGAAATCAACAAACGTTAGGAATCAAAAATTCCTCTGTGGAGGACAAGAAAAACCTCAGGGGGTCCAACCGTTATAAGAGCAGGGAAAGATATATGAACGATATATAGTCAAAGAACAAATTAAGTCCATCATCTGCGAGTCAGCATTCAGATCCGGGAAGATCTTGTTTGCAACAACATCTGTGAGGACACACTTGGATCCAAACACAGAGAATCACACAGTCACACAGTCACACAGTACCCACATTACAGAATTACTAAAATTACAGTGCATTGTGTAATAGGGTGTGGGTAAGCTAGACTAAAGTAGTGGGTCTTCAGCTGTGATTGAAAGACAGACCGACTCAGCATCCCATAAATTGGCTGGAAGGCTGTTTCATAATCCAGGGACCCTGTAACTAAAGGCTTTAGCACCAGCAGTAATTTTATTCATATGCGAAAGGAGAACACCTGAATTTGGCGATCTATTGGAAGTGAACGATTTGGTGTGCAGGCACTAATCAGTTTGATCAAGCATGTGGGTGCTCGACATGAATGTGCTTTATAGGTAAGAAGAGCCACTTTGAAGTCAGTCATAAACCTGACTGGAAGCTAGTGGAGAGAATAGAGAACTGGGCTTATGTTCAGTCTTTCTGTTCCTAGTGACAATTCTGGCTGCTGCATTCTGAATGCTCTCTAAGGTGTTTTATGTTTGTCGTGTGCTTCCTGACATTAGAATATTACCGTAATCCAGTCTACTATACACAAAAGCATGCCTTAGATTTTCTCGAATTGTGGGATCTTGCCTCATCTTTGCAGTATTCCATACACTATAAGAGGCATACCTTCGATACTGTGTAAACACGTCATGTGAAGCTAGTGTCTAAAACGACTCCCAGATTATGGGCCAGACTACTAATGTGAAAGTCCAGCGCCTCAGTGTTGAGTGTGGACATTATATTAAACTTCTCTGTACTATTGCCTTCAAACAGTAGAATCTCATGTTTTTCCTTGCTGAGTGACAGGAAGTTTTCACTCATCGAAGCATCGCTTCCGTGAAACAGTTAGCCAAAGTGACAATAGATGAGGTATCATCAGGTGTAGCTGAGATATATATTTGTCTGTCAATAACATTGGAGTGAAAGGTCACGTTATCATTTTTATATTACCTAGTCGTAGCATGTACAGAGAGAACAATGCAGGTCCAAACACTGATCCATGTGGTACTCCATATTTGACTGGGGACACTGATGACATTACATATCCGAACACAGTGATAACGATTAGTAAACAGGAAGTGAACCACTTAATCACCATTTCAGACGAGCTGCCTTCTGATTCAAGACTATCCAGCGAAACAGAACGGCCAGCTGCGTCAAAAGCAGCAGAAAGATGGAGGAGCAAGAGTGCTGGATGCTATTAAGATGCGATTCACTATCCTAGTTAAAGCAGTTTCAGTGCTGTGACCTTGACAGAAATCAGACTGGAATATATCCAGTATTATTTTCATCCAAGTGTGACTGAAGTTGATCCGCTCTGCTTTTCTCTAGGATTTTAGACAAAAATGGTACATTAGGGAAGGGTCGCTAGTTATTAAGTCCCTGAGGGTCTTATTTTGGTTTGTTGAGCAGTGTTTTCATGATTGCTACGTTAAGTTGATCAGGCACGCCACCCGTAGATAGGGAAGTGCTCATTATGTTAATCATACATCCTGCCAGTACATCCAAGGACTCTTTTACTTGTTGAATGGACTTCATGGACATGTGGCAGATTTTGTCATGTTTATTAGTCTTTCTAGCTCTGGTTCACTAACACGTTCAAAGACAATGAAGGAATGTGCACCCTCTGTTTGTCCCAGACTCCCTAGTGGACTGCTTGGTTTTGTCTGCTGTCTGGTGTTGCTGACCTTATTGTTTTATTGTTAAAACATCACAAGTAATATTAGCTGTTTCTGTACATTCAGTCCTATTTATTAGATTGCCACTCATTTTAAACAGGTAGCAAAGATTATTTTTGTTATTTTCGACAAAGTTACTTGTGTAAATTGAGCGAGCCCAGTGAAGGGCTTTTTTAGGTCACTGCAAGCTATTGGACCAGGCCAACCTGAGTACTTCTAGTTCTGTAGATTTCTATTTTAATCTACAACAATTCTGTTTAAGACACTGTGTGTCATCATTAAACCACAGGGAGAGTCTTTTTGCTCTGACCACTGTGGTTTTTAACGGCACTATTTTATCCAGAATTTGGCTAACAACTGTATTAAAGGTATGAGTAACTATACTGGCATTTGGGCTGGAAATGAAGTTTGCATTACTTAGGGCATTCTTAAAATACAGTGATGTACCGCCATTCACGTGCTGCGTGACAACACCATTTTCCTTCAAAGTTTTAGAAGGAGGCCGAATCACAAAAGTGATTAAGGAGTGGTCAGAGACAGACTGATACATCATAAATGTCAACAGTTCTGAGCGATAACTAATTAAAACATGATCGTGCACACATGACATCTTGACTACAATCTACTGAGTGGAAGAGGATAGAGCACTCAGTCAAATTAGAACTGGCTCTAGACCGTCAGGGTGAAAGAAGATTCCCAGCTCTCTTTGTCTCTTATATCCAGGACCCCTCACTCATTGATGAATTCCATTGCAACCAACCAGGACTGTGTGGAAGCTGGTCCTGGGGGGGGAGGGATATCCTATCCCTGCTGTACCTGATCATACCACCAGAGGGTACCCAGGCACCATCCTGGATTCTCTGCAACTCTCACACCTGCTGCCGATTCCTTCATGGCCCTTGTTAACTTCCCTATTTAAAGTCCATGCCCCCAGTCAGTCCATGTTCAGACAGTGACCCATTATTTTTGCTGCCTTTTTATTTATTTGTATTTATTTGATTTACTTAAGAGTCGACTCATCCACACATCATCAGGTGCAACAGTAAACCAGGTTCCACAAAACTAAAGCTAATCTAATTCATGCCAAGTTCAAGTTTCAGGTTTATTTGTCACATTAACAACTTTACAAATACAATGTGTGGTGCAATGCCTTTGTCGCTCAGCCCACAAACTGCGCATAACAAAGAGTCTTCTGTTTAGCATTAAGTAAAAGTTCACTCACGTTGAAGCAGGCAGGCTGGCCTGTAAACCCAGCAGCACTACCATAAGAAGGTGCGATTACTTTTTCAAAGTTTTATAAATCAGATCAAGTTGTTCACACTAGCAACTCAAACTTTAAGTGAAAATGCAACGTCAAAGAAAAAAATTAAGTACGTTTACACCTTTGCAGCAAACGAGGGTGTGACTGCATGTGTTTCTTCGACACGTGACAGTTTCGTCCTTCTTAAATAATGTTTACAGCAGCAATGTGATACCACGCACTTTAATATGGCTTCATGCAATTCCATTCTTAGGGCATGATTGATTTACCTGATGCACACATTTTCGGTGAACATAGTCCACGCATTTCAGATGTTTCGTTTAAGAAAACTGCCATCAGTACTTCAAGACTCCAAGATTTTTTATGATCATAGCACGCCAGATCAGTAGATACGGGCAGAGATGACTGCATTCTGCAAGAAGCTATTGAAGCTTGCCCTCGATGTGTGGTTTGGTGTTGGTCCAAGTGGGGGGACTCAAGGACCAGGGGGTCCACTGAGGGAGGTCAACAAAGGTTTTACAGCAACAGACAGTCTGAGGCCAGTCACCCAGAACTAGGGCAACAGGGAGACTCAGTGATAGAGCAAGGGCTAAGGTGAAACTGGGAGGCTTACATAGGGCAGAGAATAGGGCAATCACCATCAGGTCAGAATAATCACTGACAACATGTGGGCAAGGCACAGGCAGAAACCATGCAGCGGCGCCCTCTGGAGGAACCAAGGGTAGGCGAGACGAGCATTCACAGAAGCTCTTGCAGATGTCCACAGATGAATCATACCAATGTTTGCAGGCATGGTGTGTCAAATGTGGAAGCTTGGGTGCCTGCTTGCATGCCTTTTATGTTAAATAGACAATGAGATACTAAGGAATTATGAAAAATGTTCAATGAGAAGCACCACAGAAACATATCCAACCCCCAAATGAAAATTGTTGAACGCAAAACTTAGTTCTGTTGGGGACAACAGATTCACTCTCCTGATGATGGCAGTGAAATCTGAGCCAGAGCCAGTGTTTCCCATTCATCCGCCTCCTACTGATGGGAGTTTGGAGTCGTGGTATGACACAGTGAAAACTCTGACGCGAAACTGCACCCAGGTCAGTGCACGTAGGAGGCCTTGCTTGTTTTGACTGGGACACCACGAGGCTCTCTAACTCAGTCCCAGACATATGTGGTAGATCCACAGAGCATCAAATAGGACTGGAAAAAGAAGGCTTTCCAAACAATGCCTTTGAGCTCAGCTCGGCTCAGTTGGTAAATAAGATACGTGCATTTCTGTGGCAAAGGCAGGCATTACAAGGCTTCAGGATGCTCCCTCTGGAGCGATCTTGGGCAAAAATGTCGACACCTTTACACTTAATAAACTGAAAATAATGGACCAATTCTTCTAGAAAATAGATAGAATTAAAAATGGTTTGGTTTTCACATAAGCGTTTTTATTTTTGTTGGCAGAGGAACAACACAAGAACACTAGAGAAAATATTTAAAATCTTGCTAAAATTTATTCCACACAGAAATCCTAAAATGAAGAAAAATTTTGGCACCATTTAGAAAGGGTAAGAGATATTTGGATTTTTGAAGCAGGAGATTCTCTTTTAATTTGTAATTAAACTCACCTGTGACGAAGCGTAGGTGTTCCAGATAGCTGAATGTTCCTGTCTTCACCTTGCAGTATGTTATCATGGAGTCTGAGGCCCATGACACTGTAGCTAATCTCCCTGCATTTGGATGGATGAAGAAAAATCACAGAGAAAGATCGTTCAAATTATGATGAAAGAACCTTGATCAACTGCTAGTTGGACTCAAACTGAGCTTTAGGCACAAGGTATAGCAATTTCCACTCACACCATCCATCACCAAGTCATGGACCGGGGGCTCAGTGATAGGTGAGCCAGGAGGACCCCACTCCTGACAGAGAAACATAAAAAAGTTCAGCTGGAGTTTGCCAAAACACACCAGATCAAACCAAAATCCTTCAGGGAGAATGTTCTGTGGATAGACGAGATCTGAAAACTGCAGCTGGGAGAAAGTAGCCTTCAAATCTGGGAGAACTGGAGCAGTTTGTAAAAGAAGAGCGGTCCAAAGTATCGGGAAAGAAATGTAGGAAGCTCATTGGTGCTATCAGCAGTGATTGACCGCAGTCGTCCTTTGCATAGACAAGCCACCAAACGTTTAGCGTATGATGTCCATAATTTTGCCAATGGCATTTCCTTCTGATTTAAAAGGATGTCAATTCTGAATGAAATGTAGAAAAGTTCTGTTATACTAAGAGTGATACGAAGAATTGTGGAAACCAAATTTTGTGAACTTATTTTAGATTAATGTACAAGTTATTTGAAAAAAGTGCAAAGGTGGCAGTATATTTTGGCCACTCCTGGAAATGCAGAGAACAACAGCACCAGATGTTCCATTCATTCCATATACTGTTTCATAGTGCTGATAGATACTGGAAACATATATCCAATTCAATTTTATTTATATAGCGCCTTTAACAAGGAGCAGTGTCCCAGGCCCAGGGTCCCCAGAGAGTAAGCCAAAGGTGACAGTGGCAAAGAAAAACTCCCTCAGGAGGAAGAAACCTCGGGAGGAGCCAGACTCAAGGGGGAAGCCCATCCTCCTCTGGCTGTCACCGGGCCAGAGGAGGATGGACAGTGGGGGTATAGCGATCGCAATGAGGTAAGCCTTCAATACACCAACCCAGCCTTCTCTGCTGATGAGCCATCTTTTGATCAGTCACCCACGGACCACTCCTGTGCTTAACCTCCTTCCGTCTGGTCAGTTGGCCCAGGGGTTTTAAAGCAACTCATACAGCAATTAATCTTCACACACGTTAAGCAATATCATGCAAAGCCTAGGGCTTAAAGGCCTCATTAGCATAAGTACATACATGCCCCAAAGCTGGTTTAAGAACAACACAGTGGCATGGCATTGAAGAAATGTAGTGGAAAGTCTACACATCGTAGCCAATGGACTGGGTGCCGGTGTGTCACCTGACACAGGAGAGTGTTAGACTGATTTGCTCCTGATTGTGAGGCCAGCTTTGCAGCTCTGTAGCACCCCCAATCCCTACCCTCAGCTGCCACAGACTCTCCAGACAAAGCTGGACGGAAGGGCCAAAGTCTGTGATCTTCTCCCACCTTCTAATATCCCCAAGACGGAGCACATTAAATCTTTAATGAGGCACTTTGAGAAAGACATCAAGTTCTTGCTGAACCCCGCTGCCGGCAGCTTCACACCCTACCAGCATCGCCATGGCAACTTTGCACTATAGAGTGGTGTGCGTGATGTAGCCTGTTCAAAAGAAGACAGAATAAAATGGATCTATAGGTGGATGGAAAAGCTGTGTGATATTTATATCAATATCCAGTGCCTCTCACGCTGTTCCATCTGAACTCTGGGTGAATTAATAAACGTTGAGCCACACAAGTGATAGTAGGTTTTTTTTCATCCAAAAATACATTCTGTTCCTTTCTTCCAATCAAGAATGGTGGATTACCCTCTTGTAAGTCTCCCCCTTGTCGCACAACACCTGCGCCAAAGTGGGGGTGGAGGGTGGAACTTTCCACTCCATGCTTTGAGAGGGGGGGTCATGTGGTGCCAAACCTGCTGTAAGTGTCACAGCATGCGAAGGGTGTGAGAGTGACCCTGCTGTCAGCCACACTTAACAGAACGCAAGCCAATTTCTATTCTACGGTCCTCCTCTGCAGTTAACTGATTTGTACCGCGTGGCATATTTTTGGTTTTAGGCCAACGAATTGTGGAATATGTCATGAATTATTAAGGAACTCCTGCACAGGGAAGAGGATGGCCATCCCTGCAGAATGAGAACCGTCTGCATCTTCTGACCTTGATCTTAACCCAATGATGTTGTGAGACTAATCTGCTCTTTGTATTTTCATTAGCGTGTGGCAAAATGGGCATTCAGCTAAGAAGCAGTTAATGAACATACAGCAAAACGTGCTGGAGTTCAGACTGTTTGTTCGGTTCAGTTTACTGGAATGAACGGTTGATTATTCAAGGTCAATACAATAAGAATTGTAGAGTGAGCCTCACACTATGTCACTCTATTGAGCTTTCTGGAGTATCTCCCTCCTGACTCATTCTGCAGGCCTGCCCATCTACATATATGGACATGGTATTCCCCTCCAGCTGTGCTTGTGAACATCTGGCCAAAGTGCTTGAAACTTGTGTGTTCCGGTGTTCTTACTCAGCAAGGTTGGTGATTGAAATCCAAGCTGAGAAACCATTGATGGGTAATTATACAACCAATTAAGCCTAGAGAGCATTAAATAACTAGCCGTCTAAATGGATATGGGGGGGGTCAGTGGTTACACTGTTGCCTCACACCTCCAGGGTTGGGGGCTTGAATCCTGCCTCCACTGTGTGTGTGTGGATGGACTTTGCATGCATGATCTCCCTGAGTTTCACAATTTTCCGGTGGTTTCCTTCTGGAGACGTGCTGATTGGTCTCTCTAAATTGTCCATTGTATGTGTGCGCTGCAATGAACTGGCATCTCATCCATTGTGCTCCCAGCCTTTTGCCCTGTGCTGCTATCCCTGACCAGGAGAAGCAGTTAGAAGATGTGTAGGTAAATGAATTGATGGATGACAGTTGTGAAATTTGTTAGGTGCCTTAGTGCCATGGTTCTTAACATCCAGTCCACATTTTTGTTCTCTGCTCCGCCACCTAAATACTTGAACATACTTCTCATTAGGTGATAGAACTGTTGGCTACCAGGCATAGATGTGCCAGTGTTGGACTAGAACAAAACTGTGGACCGATTGGGGGATCCTGAGAACTGAGTTGAGAACCAGTGCTTTACTGTATTCCTGTGTCTGATAGGTGATTCTAAGCTGACTTAATCAAACCACTGCATGTTCTTGAAAATTCCATTGGCTCCAGGTTGTACCTGGAAATGATGTGGCCAGTTTGCAGTCTAGGGCTGCAATCTGACTGACAGCAGTCCGTTTCTGTCTCGCACATCCATAAGACCGATGTCCAGGTGTGCCAATAGCAGCAGGACGGACAGAGACGCACTGACCGCCCCAGCATTCCCCAGAGAACATTGCCTTCGACCTCCTGTTCTTGCTGGAGGTCCCCAGGTAGCTGATGAGGTTGGACAGACATGGAGCAGATGTTTTTCATGTTAGATGGACAAATGAGAAATTACTGAAAACTGGACAGAGGACCGAGGGCTGTAAACCCTGCTTCAGTTTTATGTTATATCTTAACCCATGTAGAATTTAACTGCGCGATAGACTGTACAAGTATGAGTTAAGTCATTATGCATATCCAATCATTTTTAAAGCATGTAGAAATATAGATCTTTTTAATAATCACAAATAATTAACACACGTTGCGATAAATACATAGAAACATAAAGGTATACTCAAGAATAATTAAGATTATTCGGTTTAAATGATTCCCGAGTTTGTTTTATTCTGTTTTTTGCAGCATTACGCCCCCTGGTGACGCAAACCACACTTGAATAATTCACTCCAAACTTCTGTCCCCTTCTTTACACTGGTCACTAGGTGATGCTTTTAATCTGAGTTTGGTTGTGCGAGCACGTCAGAGTAGGTGTGCGTGTGCCCCAATGATATGAAACACAAGCATATTAACAGAGTGAAGAAATGAACGTGCAGACATTTTAACAAAGTGAAAATGAGAGGCCTGCCTTAGTCCTGGAATTTGCTCACTTTAAGAGAATTCTGATCAGAATATAGCTGCCCGCTGAGAAATACAAGCATCAGCAGGAGGAAGATGCTACTTATTCCCAGACCGTGTCAGTGTGATGACACAGTCCCTGTGACACAGTTAATGGCTGTAAACCTACCAGGCTACCAGGCTCTCCTGGCCCAGTGATTACTGCCTGGATCATGTGCACATGCTTACAGACTCAGGACTGTCCATCTTTTTCAAGACAAATACAATCAACTGGCATCATTCTTTAGGGGGTCTTGTCACTCCGTGATGCTCTGATGTGGGCAAAACAGGCAGGGGGTGGAGACTGCATTTTGCTGTTCATCTCACCCCACTGCCTCTGGCAATTACCCCAGCATGACTATACCTCCAACCTTAAGCTGAGGATCAATCACTGATTCGCAGAAGACATGTCTTGCAGGTCAAAAATATGCCTTTCAATATGCTATGCATTTTGCAATGCATGATATATATTTATTAATGGCATGTATCAAAAATCAAATCACTGCTCTTTAAATAACCTACCTGCCATCTCATATATGCAGAATGGGTCAGCCCACAGATGCGGTCTGGTTATTTATGTGTCTTTTAAGGCAGCAGGTTTCATTATTATGGTCTCCCAGTGATTGAGGAATGGCAGGTGTCTATCACTAAAATGAGGGGCTGACCCAATGTCTGTCGAGCTCCATCTTTCACCTGTGACATGCTCGCAGGAAGTCATGCGGCATCCTTGAACGGGCAATGGCGGTGCACAGGCATAAACGAAAACAAAGGCCATCGGGGCGTCGCCTGCAAGCGCGTCTCCAGATCATCTTGACTCTCACACCCTACCTTTGACAGTGACTACATCATTACTGGTCGATTTTTCCGTAAGGAGACGCTGAAAATTTTCTCTGGCGCATCAATCTGCTGGGCTGTGTGGTTGCCAAGCAACGGTTGCACAAAAAAAGCCATGGTGTGCTAGCCTCCTTATTCCGTCATTGTCCTGCTAATGCGTGACACACACTCCCAGACTCACCTCGCCTTTGTAGAAAGATGACTATTTATTCCCTCCCAAGCATATGATGGACCTGTTTTTGTGGGTGGCAGGAACAAGCTAAAACTCTGGAATGCAATGTGGGCAGGACATCTTAAGATCACTGTTTTCTAGATCTAAGTTTAGCCATATTAGCTATGGTCAGCTTATCCAATCATATGTGAGGCAGGCTGTACAACTGCCATGGACTGATGTATCCTGTATCAACTTACCAGAGATCCAACTTAATATCTTCTTAAAAACCCGGGGATTGTCCTATAAGGAGCGTTTTGAACGTTATTCAAACTTGACGTTCACAACTGCCTGAACAGTCCATTCTACCATTATAGCTTAGCACTGATACATACCATGTCATTAAGCCACTCTCCAGTGCAAATAACTTTCAGCATTTTTGCCTTTTAATAAATGTCATAACCCAGCTCCACAATGTCAGCATGGGAATATTTTCCAAGCAATGAAGACAGCTAAGGT
>JAACJT020022696.1:0-32406 GCA_009936485.2 Gymnarchus niloticus | reverse complement strand
TCTCTCTCTCTCTCTCTCTCTCTCTCTCTCTCTCTCTCTCTCTCTCTCTCTCTCTCTCTCTCTCTCTCTCTCTCTGATTTCATGCAGGTATAACATGAAAAGAAATGCATTAAAGGCTTTTACATGAACAACCATGAATGGCCTGTTTATTCATAATCCAGTTGATGAGGGAGTGCAGATCATTCGTAGAGCTTTCTGGCCACAGGTTCCACGAGTGTTGCAGCCCCAGATAGATCCCTTGGATTTTAGATTGGATTTTAATGGAATTGTTTTACTAGATTGACTATAGATGTGTATTGACATCGTTATTGTTGTGAGTTAATTGAATCTGTGTTGTTTTAAAAATGTTTGAAGATGAGATTCTGCTTTAATGGATTCTAGTTATTTTACTGTATTTGTTTTAATTAATGCATAGTTAAGATTAAAAAAAGATCCCTTGGATTTTCTGGATGAATATTTATACAAGCGCTATAGATTTAGTAGACGTGGTATTAAATATTTGTGTAAATTACTGGAACCTCACATTTCTAATCACACTCGTCGCCTTAAAGTCCTTACAGTTTCACAGTCTTTGTCTATCGCTTTGCCAGTGGCTCATTTCTTTACAGTGTTGGGGATGCAGAACATCTAAGCAAAGCTACAGTGTGCCGTGAAATTAGAAAGGTGGACTATAAAGGTTTGCGTTGCACGGAAGCACTTTCTAAATACGTTCATCACCTTCCTGGCCACTGAGGCATTCTTGTCATCAAGGAGACTTTCTTTGGAATTAATGGTGCTGAATCTATGAACATTCAATTGTTTCCACACATTAATCATAAACCGAACAGCAACTTGGATTAGTAACTACATTCAATTTGCCAGGCTTTCCAAACGTCTTTGGAGCCACAGAGTGCACCCATGTCAGAATAAGGGCTCCAGCAGGTCCCACAGAGCCTGATTATGTAAAGCACAAATCTTTCCACAGTATTAATGAACAAGTAAGTACTGGTAATACCTTATGTTAAGTACATCTAAGGTAAAGTGGTTGTCAAACAATAAATCTTCTGTCATCATTACCATCTCTGTAAATGTTTTGGATGGTATTTAATGCAATTTGGGTTTTTAAATTAATTCTGTTAAAATGTAGCTCCAACTAGATTTACCCTTACCATTCTGAAGAATATTTTTGTATTTAATCTTCATTTGCTGCCAGGACCTATTAACCCCACTCATTTTGCTCCTAAACCAAATATTATAATACTTAGAATGAGATATTTATCACTTTTTGTCTCAGGTGGACCTAAATAATTGGCATGCTGTCCTTAGCTGTTTTACAAATGTGGTAAAAAAAAGTAGCCTTAAAAGTACATTACAATTGTGATTAGAATACATCTATGTCAATGAAAATGTTGCTTATTATTGTAACTATACCTTTTAAATACTTAAAACTGTTCCAATAAATCTTTAGCTGGTTACTACATAAATCCTTAACCATAACAGTTTGCTTAAATTACGTTCTTATGCATTTAGCCTGTCAGCAATTTTCTGCCAAGCAGCCTCACAAGCTTTATGGCTGTAGTGTTCCATTTATTAATAATTATATCTTTATATTCTTCATAGACTTGCATTAATAATTCTTTCTCTGACTGGGTGAAGAACACAGCTCTTTCCTTCTCTTCCCTTCTTCCCTATCTGGCATTGATTATCAGGGCTGCCTTGTACATCGCCTGGACGTGCATGAGCCTCGCTTGGCAAAGCCTGTCTTGAATTAGCGGGATTAAAATACACCTGAATTTTGTTCGTGGAGCTCATTGAGCCTGAAGTGAACTGTTAGGCTAACTTAAGCGAGGCTACTTCACATAAACCTCGATTTTATAACCTCACTTCGTGGAATACCCCCCATATCTTACAAAAACACTGTGTTCAACATGTTTGTTTCTTTTATTTGATGGATTCCAATAGTGTCACTGTATTTAAATTGATGTATAATAAAGTTTGGGGAAAAGATGTTCCTTTTATTAAAAGTTTGCAGTGTCTTTAAAAAACTACAATATTGTTTGCAGTTTTTGCCATGTCTTTGCTGCAGTAGTAGTCGTTAATGGTAACTGTTGTATTCCCTCTCAGGTCTGTTTGAAACAAGAGTTCAGGAATACCTAGATTCCCTTCCTGGGATTGAGCACTGTGGTGTTAACAAGTTCCTCAAAGGACTAGGTGAGGAGCCAGGTGTATCAGTGTGCAGTGTACCATCTACATTACCCTCATTCTTATACCTTTGACAGGAATATTTAATACCCCTCTCACGATTTCTTTTCAGGTCATAAAATGAAACTTCTCTCCAGAAAATGATGCCCAGCCACTTTTAGACTGAATTAGAATGACATCACAAGGTCCTCTGGCAGAATGCTGAACTTCCACGCATCAGTGCTGACAATCTTAAAGAACACCTGCATCTGCTGCAAACAGGACTGAAGCGGGCAGAGTCAAATATGATTCTTTTTAAGGAGAGTTGATGTTGATTTGAGTTTGGATTTAAAAAAAGTCTTTGTATAGTTTACTGTATAGTTTTCAATGGGATTTAAAATGGGCCATTTTATTTTTCAATTATTTTAATTTATATTCAAAGAACTTTTTTCTCCATTTAAGTTCAAGGTCACAGCTTGTGAAATGCTAATACTGGGCAGTATTAGCTGAGAGCACAGGCTACTCTGGTTTAGCAAGAAGGAGTATCTTTTGAGTAAGAACTGAACTTTCAAAGACATGGAGAAAACATACTTTATTGGAAAAAGTATACTGTATGGAAGGAAAAGAAGGTGACAAAGAAAGAGAATTATTGTATGAATCCTTCGGGGAGGGCCCAGACAGTACATGTGAAGATCCCATGGCTAATATTTTGACTGTGATGTGTAAAGGTGGCGAAAAGTCTGAATGTAGAAAAATGGGTTTGTAACTTCCAAAAACTGTGAGAATCAATTACAAACGTTTGTAAACTACAGTGAAAAAAGAATGAAATGAAAAATTAAATTTGTTACCATTGATCTTCACCTCCATATCATGATGCATCACAGGCATTCTACAAACTTAGCAACTCAAACTAGATCAATGCAAAGCATTCGATCCCTTTATACAGCGCCCCATCTTGATATTACATGGCCTTACGCTTCTCTAGAATATGCAAAGCCTGTAAACACTAATGGGGGTGTAAGAGTATTTTTGAGACTTTAGAACAATGTAAACATTATTGCATTGAAGAAACATTAACGTCACAAAACGGTCATCTTGCTGGGTTTGAGATACTCTGTCTTGAGCTCTATTTTGACGATCTAACGTAAAGCGCAAGGCGCAGGTAACATTTATGGGTGTGTCCAAATCCATTTAGCTATTTTAACGGCAGAAAACAACATACTTCGCGCCAGCAAAAGGCGCAAAAAGGTTGTCCTAACTCTCCTAATTATTCAGAGGTGTGCTTTGGGCGTAACATGCAATAAACCAATCAAAATGACACGTCACCTCACTTTTGAAAGGCAGGAGCGCATGAGCTATGGCGGATTGCTATTATAATGGCACGTTTACCTGGAAAATTGAATCGGTTTTCGGCCGAGGAAACGGACGTAGTCGTGTGCGAAGCCAAAATGGGCGAGTAAATCATTTACGGGAGCATCACTATTCCACCTAAGCCTGTCGAGGTGAAACAGGCGTGGGAATATGGAGAGAAATATGTCTCAAAATAACCCATTTTTGTGATATTTCTCTCCATAAGTTGTACTCTATAATAAAACACATATGAATGAAATAAAATAAAATGACAAAAAACCATTAGTGTACTTCTAGCTTGTACCTGTGTCCGTAACCAGCGTTTCTAAAACGCGCCGCTTAAATGTAGTTTAACAATACGCCACTGACTTTAGACGTGAGGGGTATTCCACGAAGCGAGCTCATAAAATCGAGGCTTATGTGATATAGCCTCGCTTAAGTTAGCCTAACAGTTCACTTCAGGCTCAGTGGGTTCCACGAACAAAATTGAGGTGTATTTCATTCCCGCTAATTCAAGACAGGCTTTGTTAAGCGAGGCTCATGCGCGTCCACGCGATACATGCATTACACGCGTTACAGGCAGCCCTGATAATCGATGTCAGATGGTGAAGAATAGAAGGGAAAGAAAGCGCCGCGTTCATCACCCAGTCAGAGCGAGAATTATTAATACAAGTCTATGAAGAATATAAAGATATAATAATTAATAAGGGGAACACTACAGCCATAAACAAAGCTCGTGAGCCCGCTTGGCAGAAAATTGCTGACAGGCTAAATGCCTAAGAACGTAATTTAAGTAACCTCTTAGGGTTAAGAATTTATGTATTAAACAACTAAAGATTTATTAGAACAGTTTTTAAAGGTATAGTTACAATAATAACATTTTCATTGATATAGATGTATTCTAATCACAATCGTAAAGTACTTTTAACATATTTGTAAAACAGTTAAGAACAGCATGCAAATTTGTCTCCACCTGAGACAAAAACTGATAAATATCTAATGGTAAGTATTAAAATGTTTGGTTTAGGAGCAACATGAGTAGGGTTAAAAGGTCCTGGCAGCAATTGAAGATTAAATACAAAAACATTCTTCAAATTGGTAAGGGTAAATCTAGTTGGAAATACATTTTTACAGAATTAATTTAAAAACTCAAATTGCATTGCATACCATCTGAAACATTTTGACGACCGCTTTACCTTAGATGTACTTAACATAAGGTATTATTAGTACTTGTACATTAATCCTGTGGAAAGAATTGCGGTTTACATAATCAGGTTCTGCGGGACCTGCTGGAGCCCTTATTCTGACATGGGTGCACTCTGTGGCTCCAATGACGTTTGGAAAGCCTGGCAAGTTGAATGTAGTTACTAATCCAAGTTGCTGTTCGGTTTATGATTAATGTGTGGAAACAATTGAATGTTCATAGATTCAGCACCATTAATTCCAAAGAAAGTCTCCTTGATGACAAGAATGCCTCAGTGGCCAGGAAGGTGATGAACGTATTTAGAAAGTGCTTCCGTGCAACGCAAACCTTTATAGTTTTATGGCACACTGTAGCTTTGCTTAGATGTTCTGCATCCCCAACACTGTAAAGAAATGAGCCACTGGTAAAGCGATAGACAAAGACTGTGAAATTGTAAGGGCTTTAGAGTGATCAGTGTGATTAGAAATGTAAGGTTTCAGTAATTTACACAAATATTCAATACTGGGTCTACTAAATCTATAGGATTCGTAAAAATATTCATCGGAAAATCCAAGGGATCTACTGTATCCTGGGATGAAACACTCGTGGGACCTGTGGCCTGAAAGCTCTATAAATGATCCGCTCTCCCTCATCAGCTGGATTATGAATAAACAGACACGCCATGGTTGTTCATGTAAAAGCCTTTAATGCATTCCTTTTCATTTTATACAATCTGAGTAGTTGAAGTCGCCTGCATGAAATCAGTAATTACTGAGAGAGAGAGAACAGCAGCAGAATTTTCCCAGCCCCATGGAATGACGTGCTGTGAGATGTCACACAGCCAATTGTATTCACCAAGCTAAGTTAAGCTTCACAACTAACCTGACATGGAGCAGGCTTGTCCAAAAGCATATGTTGCCATAGTAACTAAGTGGCACTTAATGTTAGCCTCGTTTGTGGAACCAAATTTGGGGAAAGTTAGCCAGGATTGTTGAAATAAGCCTGGCTGATGAGGTTAGCTCACTTCATGGAATACCTCCGTGGTTTTTGTTGGTCAAAATCGCATTGTCATTTCGCTGCCTTAAAATAGTAATGCGCCAACAATGCGCCCAGCCACACCTCATTTAAAAAAGACCAGTCCTACGAGCGGGAAGCGCGCGCAAAATCATTTGTTATTTTGAAAGCGCGCGCTTGGCATGAAAATGAGGAACGCGGCGGTACGAAACTAGTAAAACCACTTTGCGCTTTGCGCCGGTGCAAAATAGGGCCCTTGTGTTTAAGGGATACAGCATGATTGTTGTACTGTCACTGCAGGAGTTACAATCAAGCAGGGATGTGAAGGAAGCAATGGTGCTTTCAGAATTGATCCTAAAGGAGCACAAATGTTGGAGTGTCTACAGTGGGCACAAGAAGTCTACACACTCGTTAAAATGGCAGGTTTTTGTGATGTAAAAAATTATACCAAGATAAATCGCCAGAACTTATCCACTTTTAATGTAAAATTGCAACCTATACGTATAAGCTGGAAAAAAAAAAAAAAACTTAGGGAAAAAAAAATTTTTTTAAAACTTTCAATAACCCAATTGCAGTAATGTGCACACCCATGAATTAATTCTTCGTTGAAACTCAATTTTATTACAGCTCTCATTTTTTTTTTGATAACATTCTATCAGCTTGGCACATCTTAACTAGGCAATATTTCCCCACTCTGCCTTTTAAAAATGTTTTACATCTGTCAGATTATGAGGGCATATCCTGTACACAGCCCTTTTCAAGTCACCACACAGACTTTCAATTGAATTTTGGTCTAGGCCCTAGCCAGGCCATTCCAAAACATTTACCTTCTATTGGTGAACCCATTCCTTTGTTAATTTGATTGAATGCTTGGGGTCGTTGTCATGCTGAAAGGTGAAATTCATTTTCAGCTTTCAGGCAGATGTCTGAAGGGCTTGCACCAAAATCAAATGGTATTTGAAGTTGTTTGTGATTCCTTCCACCTTGAATAAAGCCCCACTTCCAGCTGAGAAAGAGCAGTACCAAAGCATAATGCTACCACCACCATACATCACCATATGTATGGTGTTCTTTTGGTGATGTGCTGTGTTTTTTTGTGCCAAACAAACATTTTGGAATTATTGCCAAAAAGTTCAACCTAAGTCTCATCAGACCATAAGACATTTTTCCACCTGGTTTTTCGAGCCTTGATGTATCTTTTTGCAAAATTTACTTGGGCTTGGGTATTTGCTTTTTTTTAAAAAAAGGTTTTAAAGGTTTCAGTCTTGCTTATCCTAGCCCTAGCCAAGACACATGAAGAATATGGAAGATTGTTGTCACATGTAGGGAGCAACCAGTACTTAAAATTTTTGCAGCTCATTTAGTGTTGCTGTAAGCCTCTCGGCAGCCTCCCTGGCAAGTTTTCCCATTATATTCTCAATTTTCGAGGGATTACCAGTTCTCGGTAGTGCCACTGATGTGCGATGCTTTCTCCTTTTGTTGATGTTTGTTCTCACTACTCCATGGGTGGAATGGATATTCTTTTGTATCATGAGGCAAGGGGCACCCTGTGTAGGATGCCAGTCTATCAGGATGCAGGAGTACTCTGTATAGGATGCCAGTCTATCAGGAGGAAGGGGCATCCTGTACAGGATGCCAGTCTATAATAAGGCAGGGGGAACCCTGTACAGGATGCCCGTGTATCTGGAGGCAAGGAGCACCCTGTATAGGATGCCAGTCTATCATGAACTAGGGGGCACCCTGTGTAGGATGCAAGTCTATCAGGAGGAAGGGGCACCCTTTATAGGATGCCCATGTATCAGAAGGCAGGGACACCTGTATAGGATGCCAGTCTATCATGAGGCAGGGGCACCTTGGACAGGATGCCAGTTGATCATGAGGCAAGGGGCACCCTATACAGGAAGCCAGTATATCATGAGACAATGGTCACCCTGTATAGAATGCCAGACTATCAGTAGGCAAGGGGAACCCTGGACAGGATGCCAGTCTATAATAAGGCAGGGGGAACCCTGTACAGGATGCCCGTGTATCTGGAGGCAAGGAGCACCCTGTATAGGATACCAGTATATCATGTGGAAAGGAGCACCCTTTCCCATAGGATGCCAGTCTATCAGAAGGCAGGGGCATGCTGTATAGGATGCCAGTCTATCATTAAGCAGGAACACGCAATTGCCATTAAAAGACACACTTTGTCTTCTATTTGTGTGGTCAAAATGATGACCGTACAGGTTATTCTGTACGGTGCATGTATTAGACAGTGGTCCACCACAGGAGACTCATGTGAAGTAATTTTGAGTCAAAAAATCACTGAATAGAGTGACCACAGCCAGAGAGAAGAAACCCACACAAAGGTGATACCAGCTTCATAGTCCTGGAGCCTGTGACATCACAGACAACTGTGGTGCTGCTTGAAGTATACTGCAAACCTTTCTTTGAACAACAACATTAGCCATGTAAAAATTGTCACCAATCAGTAGTATACTCTCGATGACAATATAAAATTGTTTTAAAATAATGCTTTTATATTCAATTTAAACACCTGGGAAAAATTGCACAGCATAGCAGCACTGAGTCAAAGTCAGTGTTTAGACTTCCAAATGTTAGCACAAACACTAAGGAATTTAATGTCCTTTGTGATAGTGTCCAAGTTCCCTATTGAAGGTTGTTGCCATCCAGTCATATAAAAGGCTTTTTGTGCAAAAGTAAAACTATTTTCTACTTGCAACAGAATGTGAATGAGGTTAATGGTGTAATGGCATCTTTAGCAAAGATTAACACTATCCCCATACTGCACCTCACCCCCCACCCCCGTGCCACATTCCACTTGAGCTTTTGTTAAGGACCTTTATCACACCGGCTTGTGTGAGTGCCCTGTCTGTGCCGCGATAGAAATAAAATATACTCGAAAAATGAGGGAGAGTCTCCAAAACCTGATGGTCCACCTGAAGATTTGAACTGGAGTAGACCTAAGTCCCTGAGACCCAGTGATCTAGGGGCCAGCTGGCCTTGATCCACATCACCACCACCCTTGAGGTGCAGTTGGAACAGAGCTAAATCTTAAGTTTGGTAAGCGGCAAAACGTGGTTTTTCGGCTACGGTGTCAGTACCGCAGCATTTTTGAAAAGAACCAAGAAACACTACGAATTGGGACAGAAATGGATATCGGTCTAAATCCAATGAAAGTACCAGGCTTCTGCAATTATAGTAATCCTTTCTCAAATGTCGTCTTTCCAAAGAGGACGTTTTCTTTTTATTGGAACAAAGCGCCGTGCTATTCGGTATCCCACATAAAAAGGAGGCTCTGTGGTGCGATCCCATCTGAAGAGATTCGCCGAACTGCTAAATCGACGGAAGAGAAAGATCCGCGTTTTCACCAGACGACACATCTGCATGGTTACAACAGCATAAGGTTTAAAAAGGAAAGTTTAGCCAAACTGATTGGGAATGATAGTGCAACACGTATTTGTGCTTTCTATAATGTCATAAATTCATTTTTTGCAGGTGCTGGTGAAAGACGCTGTACTCCGTCATCAAAACCAGCGTATATGTATTTACATCCATATAGAGACTATACAATCAGCAATCTTGTTTACATCGTATAGTTGTATTTACGGTCTCCCCTTGGCATTCTCACGCTCGAGACCGAGGCTGACCGAAACACATCAGCAGTTAGTTCTCCTTAATCTGGATGCGTTACAAACGTGTAATATTTCCACCTGAATGGTACTGAAAGATCTTAGAGGAGGCACTAAAAATACGACGTGGAGTTTGTGTCTACAGCCGTGTGTCACACGGAACTCTTTGGTCAAGTAGAGAAAAGCAGGATACCTGCGACTTATACCTGAAACCTTCATCAAATCATCAAAGTCCACACTCAACAAATAACCATCTTGAACTCCCATACATCTATATATCTTTTTATTATGACTTTTCTTTCAAATGTTTCAGTTTCAGATTTTTGGATTATTTAGGTCTAAATTAGGAAATGAATTACAGTTTTTTTTTTTGAAAATTGTATTGTATATTGGCCAAACCAGTTGAAAATGATCCAACCTTCCCTCAAAAGGTACATAAATGTAACCTAATCAATTTTATATGATGATTTCGCTTCTTCTCTAAGATCTGAAACTCTTTAATCTTTCAAAACCCCTGTTCTTAAAAATGAAAATTGTGCACTAAATAGAAAGTAATGTTTCGCATATTAGATGTTCATTCAGCCACATAACGTTTTGCTGTAAAGTGACGACAAATTGCAAATGAGACGAGTTTGAAAAAGTGTGACAGGAGAGGGGAGATGCTGGCGCACGGCTGCGTTCCTGGAATACATTCTGCGGTGCTGGAGTCAGCTTCACTCAGAAGTGTCGTCGGACGACTGCTCTTCAGTTAATAGCCTCGATCGGTGTTCAGCCGACATGAGACGCCCATTGTGGATCCTTTAAACCAGCTTTACCGAAATGTTGATTTTTCAATATACCATCTCACATCGTTTGATTTCCTCTAGCACTCATTCTGGACACCTGGATCTGTGAGAGATGACTTTTACGTATAATTTGTTTATGATCCTAAGTTTAGTTTTGGGCTCGGAGACCAGGTGCTCCCCGACCACTTTTTATAAAAATTGCTGGATTCGTCGCTTTCCCGGAATTTTCGTCGACATCGACGAATCTCAGCGGAGAGGCGCACAGCTTCTTAAGTTTTACCAGGAGGAAACGGCGCTGAAATGCAGTCGAACCTGTTGCCTTACAAGAAACTGTAAGTCTTTTTTATAATAACTAAATCTTAATCTTAAATTAGCCATCGTGGAGAAACTTTTTTTTTGTTCTTCAGAGAGATCTGATTGTTTATAATAGTCCACATTTATCTGCCTAAATCAAGGTCTAAATTAGCTAGCACCATAACAGTATTTAAATAGGCATCTTTGTAATCTGATATGCGATTTTTCACTCTGTTATAGGGACAGCGATATAGTTTCGATGGCACGCGCTAAAAATTTGGCATTTTGCGAAGGAGTTTATATAGTTTACTTTATAGAGTTCATATAGTTTAATTACATAAGGTTAGATTCCAAGTAAGCTTTCATAAAAGGCCAGGTGAAGACAGTGGCAGAGAACAGGTGAAAAAATATAAAATAGGATAATATCTAAATGTTATAATTAGCTAGTTTCACGATTTTATATAGTTACATTTATTATATAACAATACTTTTTATACTTTACATCATATATTACAATAGGATCCAACCCTAACTCTGTTACAGATAAGCATTTGGAGATGGATGAATTGAATGATTGATCACATATTTCCATATTTTCATAAATCACTGGGTAGCACTGTTGCCTCACACCTCCAGAGTTGGGAGTTCTTATCCCGTCACTGTGTGTACAGTTGTGCATGTTGTCCCCATGTCTCACATACTCTGTCTCAAAGTGCAAAGATGACCATTTTGGCTAAATTGCCCATAGACTGAGAGAGTGTGTGTGTATTGTGCCCTACAGTGGACAGGTATCCTGTTCAGGGTGTACCCCTGCCTTGTACCCTATCCTTCCTTGAAGGATGGACAAATGAGCAGATGAATATCTGTTACATTTTTGATATTCCTTAAGAAACACTATATGAAAATGTGGCAATGACACAATGTTGTACATTACAGGGAACGATGAAACAATATACTATTGTAGTTTGTTTTTACTAAGCATCATCAGATGTGTAAGTGCTACTTACCGAGCGTGAACTTTAAGGCAGATTCTGCCATGACAGTGAAAGAGAGTATGACTCAGAGACAGAGCTGTGATTCTTCTTTGTTTATGGCACAGTCTCCTGTAACCTGGCCACGTTCCACTACGACACAGTGCAGGATACTGTTAACTGTTTCCACCTTCACTGTCCCACACTGGAGAGTTGCATCCTGAGGCACCGGGGCAATGTAATCCTCTACAATGTCACTGCAGGTGAGAGCCATCACACCACATCTTCACAATGGTCACTGCTGGTCACTCTCACCATGCACTGATCAATATCAGCCCAAATAACAAAGTCAGTCACAATTTATCAATACACACCAATCATGGTAGGTCAGTCCCAGCCTGTCGTCACCACGCATTAATCACTGCTGACTGTAATCGCAGTAGGTCAGTCCTACCCTGTAGTCACCATGAATTAATCACTGTTGACTGCAATTACGGTAGTTCAGTCCGAGCCTGTCATCACCACACATTAATCACTGATGACTGCAATCACAGTAGGTTAGTCCCATCTTGTAGTCACCACCAGTGGTGGCTGGTGGTCTTTCAAATAGGGGAAGAACATTTTAGACGTACATCATAAAATTAGTCAATTATTACCCCCCACAACCTAGTTTGAAATAAACAAATGAACTTTACTAAACTTAAACACGGAGGAAACTCAAGAATGCTATATTTATGCTTACATTTACGGTAGGATATGAACTAATGAAAATAGTGGGCTATATTGCTAGCAAATAACAGTTTTCGAGCAGCAGCTTATGTCATGAAATCATTCCCCAGAAATACGCAAGGGACCAAAATTAAAATGCGCCGATGTCAAAACGCTGTCAATCAAAAAGAGGTCCTGCCCCCCTGATAGTTCCTCCAATCATCATGCAGCAGCCCAGTGTCCTGGCCAGCCCACTGCCCTATTTACTCCCAGAGAAGCTGAGCTTCCCTGGAAATGACATTTTGAAGCATTTGTCCAATAAATGTGTAGCTTTGCTGTGCTGAAATCACAGCATATTCTGAAGTGCCAATGAAGTCCAGTGAAGTTGCATGTCAGTGAGGTTTAATGCATCATGTTGCCACAGGAATGTATGGGAAAAAAAAATCATGTTAGATGACCTGCAAGAAATTATTGCTGATTCTGAATGAACTGGCCCTGAAGTTGAACACGTTTTAGCATACTCTTTGTAATAGCAATGTAAATGCAACAGTACATTTTTGACAAATTTTTTTCGTGACACTTTGAGGAGGCAGAGCTTCCCTTGTAGTCTTAGAGCACTCACCTCTGGTCACCACGCATTAATCACTGCCGACTGCAATTACAGTAGGTCGGTCCAAGCCTGTCGTCACCATGCATTAATCACTGATGACTGTAATCACAGTAGGTCAGACCAATCACTAACAACAAACTGGGCTCATACGCTGCATGACCTACCCAGTCCTTTGCATCAAATCTTTTACTATGCATACACATCCATAAATCTAGACATATTGTTTCAGAAGAAGCCATTAAAGATTACCAATAAAGAATCTTTAAAAATTGGCACTTGTTATATGGCTTAAAAATGTGAATGGAATGAAAATCCAAAAGACAGAGTACAGAAACATATCAGAGAAACAGTTCCTGTTTTGGAGACAAACAGGAAGTTTGGAGGTTATCTTGCTACGTAACTCCTAGAGCACACTAAGCTTATAAAAGTCAAAAGCGCAAGTAGGTGTTGTTAGAGCTAAGGCTCAGAATGGTGTGCCTGTTGTCAGTTCAGCCTTTTAAGTACGGTGTGTGAAATGTGTACGGATGTTACACAGATGTTGTACTCCAGCACTGACCTCAGGGTTGTCCTCCAGGTGCAGACCCTGATCTTCTGGTTTTTGGGAAGGATATCCACTCCAATATTCGTGTGTGGCCTCACCTATCCTCCCGGTCAAACTCCTCAGAGCTCCTGGCCTCAGATAAGCGCCAGTTCAACCGCCCAGCTGTGTCTCCTCTTCATGCCCAGACCACCTCATCCTCAAAAGAAGTGTTTACTTCCTCCAAGAGTCCTAACAAGGTCATATACAGCTCTGCTTCTGTCACCTTCCCAGCATCACCTGTCATGACCTCCTCAACCACTCCTAAGCAAACTATCCAGAGCAGCTCACTCCATAACACCCTTTCCACCATGACTGTCTCCAACTTCACACACCTACCAATCACATCCAGTTCCACCATCAGTAAAACCACAGTGCTACCAAGTGTCACTAGGCCCACCTCCAACATATCCACATCCCCACCAAATACAAACAAACACACCTCTTTCAATGTCACCTCACCATCAGCTATGACCAAGTCCACCTCCATCAATGCCACACCTCCACCAATCAGGACCAGTTCCACCACCTTCAACTCCAACCCACTACGTGTCACAATGAAATGCACTTCACTCAACTTCACACCCTCATCAATTACGAACAAATTCAATTCAAGACCTATCTCCGTCAATGCCACAACTCCACCAATCACAACCAGTTCCACCTCCTTCAAATCCAACCCACTACTTTCCACAACCAAGCCCAATTCACTCAAGTTCATACCCCTATCAAATATGACTCAGTCCAATTTGAGTTCTGTCTCCATCAACTCCACAGCCCCACCAATTTTGGCCAAGCCTAATTCCGTTAACTCCACTCCACTACCACTTACAACTATGGCCACCTTTATTAACTACATAACACTACCAATGATATCCAGGCCCAGTTCCATCAAATCCATATCCTCACAAGTCATAGGTAGGCCCATAACTACCACTCTAGCACCTCAAGCCATGGTAGCTAGCTCAACTTTCTCCCATTCCAAACAACCAGCCATTATGGTAAACTCTTCCTACACTAATGGCACACCCTTGCATGTTCTAATCAGCTCTGCCCCCATCACCTCCGCAGCACCACCCTCTGTCGTCATCGCCACACCAACCCATAAAACATCCTCATCTGCATTGGCCAGTACCATCCATACAACCACCACCTTCCCACTCATATCCAGGTCCACCTCTGCCTCCACTGGCCCCACACCATCTCATATAGTGACCACATCTACATCCATGACCTCCACAACGCCACTAAATAAAACCATCAATGTCCAAACAACCATCTTGGCCTTGTATTCCAACACCATTGGGGGTAACCGTATCACCCGCAGCCAGCCCTCTCCCGACCCACAGTACCCTGGACCCATCCTGTTTATCTCCACAAGTACCCATGCTCAGTCCATACCTGTTGGCCCTGCCAACATTGACAGTGGCAAGCAGCATCCCAATGACACCAAGGGCTATGTCAGCAGGAACTACACAGAGGTGGAGGCGGGCAATGGTAATCCCACCATAATGACTCCAACTTGGCACACAGCAGTCAAAGCACTATTAGTGCCAGTGTTGGTAGTCAGTATTGTTTTACTGGCCTGCTGCTGTACCACCCTGATGGCCATCAACTGGAGGGGCAAGAGAAAGGGCCATTACAGGACATCCTGGGCCAAGAAGAGGGCTTCTATGCAACTTGTCAAGTATGTCATTATAAGGGAGAGGTTTTAACCATGCTTGGATAAGTCTTGAATGCTTGGAAGACACCACTGTATTGAAAGGGAACAACGTATGAGAAAGAACTTCCACTGGAGGGCTGACTTCAAGTCAATTTAATTCTAAAGAATGCAGAGACTGCAAGAAACTAAACTGAATTTAAGTGGGGAATGCAGCGGACTGAATGCATGTTTCTCTTACACTTTAAGACACTGCTGTTTGATTTCACTAAATGCAGCCAACTGATTTTTTCTCTGCCATGTAGGACTGCAGTTGGAAGTAATTGATCATTTGAAGACCAATATCTATGCAGGGGTTTAAACCTCAGTAGCCAAAGGTGTCTGCAATATTAGTCTGCATTAGCAATACCTCCTCTGCCACATTTCTGTCAACACATTCATGATTATTTATTGAGGCAATTTTCAAAGGAATTTTAAGTAATGAAAAGGGACAAGAAATCATTGGGTTCTTATTGTAACATGATCAGAATGGTCTTTCTATAAAGACATTATTTATTAGGAGGTCATGGTCTCATAATCATGAGGATATAATGAGGCTGCAGGGTGGAGCAGTAGGCTAACCTGCTTGTCATGGTAGGGAAAGCATGAACTGAAATTGAAGATGGAAAGGTCCATAGTAATTAGCTACATAAGACTTAACTCTTTACAATCATTTAATCTTTAACCTCAAGTCAATGTTGTCTAATTACAACTCCATTTGCTCACCTTGTTTTGATCCTCTAGTTACCTCTAAAAGTAATCTTATGTTTACTTGCAAAAATCATGCTTGTAATACAACTATATGGCTGTCTTTTGGAGAAATGCTATTCAAAGTATTGTAGTTATTTTGTAATTAAACAGCTAACTCATCTTATTCTGGATATTTTTTTCCTGTAAGATGCTTGTGTCATATGTTTTGGTTAATTTTGTTCTATTCTAACCTCCCTGATGGTAACATACCATCATAGTGTAACAGCTGATTCCTGAGCGCCAAACTTTTTTTCCTTGAGACTCATAAGGTTTTGGAAAGCCAACTGAAAGCTCAGCTGGGCAGAACTATGCTCGAGTGACACCCCACGAGAGAGTCAACCTGGACAAGATGAAACCTACCTTGTAATATCTGCTCCCTCTGTCCAAAAACGGCCGTAGAAGGGAAGGGTATGATGGTGGAAACGTAGCATATTTTGTGTCAGCACCCTGGTGGACAAGCCTCACTCTTTAGAAGTTCACTTGTTTAATAGATAATTTTATCCAAAGGGACACACAGCTGAGGAAAGCTTGTGGTTAGAAAGCAAGGTCAGCCAGCATCCCTGGAGCAGTTGGCATTATGGGCCTTGGTCAGTGGGCAAACGGTGATACGATTACTCCTCCATGGAATTTGAAACTAATACAGAGACAAATCCCTAATTGGATGAACTACACACCATCCCAACCTACCCAGTGAGGCAAATGACCCTTCCCCTGGGAAATGTGGTACCACGAGATGGACAATCGGTACTGAAAGAGCTGTTACTACTGGGCCCAATAGGATCATGGGAATTACACAGAAAAAAAAAAAGTTAGATGCTTGACAAAGAGGGAGCCAGTTTAATTTGGTGACAAACTCAGCCCAGGGAATAATATGCTTCCTGACCTGGACACTCAGATGTTACAGTGTATCAGGGCATTTTTGCCCATAGTAACAGAATGACAGGCCTGAGTCCATCAACCTCAGAACTTGGATCTGTATGTGATGCAGGTATGAGTGAGGCGAGTGGCAGGATGGTTCCACAGTAGAAGCTCAGAGTCTCAGCAGCTTCCTCACGGCCTCCCTGTACTGCAGCACACTCTCCTCACTCTCACCCTCATTCTTCAGGCGGCTGACCGAGGCACCATATTCCTGCACCTCAGGAGAGGCAAGCAGTTCGTCTCTCCCAAGCGCCGCCTCCGCCCGCATTCGCAGCAGAGTGTCCACCACGATTTTCTGTGAAGGGCTGCCTTCCCACATGTACTCCTCCATGTCCTCCTCAGTCTTCTCCTGCTCCCAGGCCTCCGTTTTCTGCACGGGGGGGCGGGGGGTATCAGCAGCACACAATATCAAGGCTACATCATAAGCTGCAGAAAGGAAGTAATGGCAGTTTCGGCCTTTCTCCTCATCTTGTAACAGCCCTGTTCAACCTACACCACAGACTACACACAGAGCCTCCTGAAGTTGTGTGATTTTGTGAAGGAGGGAGGGTGTTGGTGCTGTTTAGCTAAAAGGCTAAAAAAAAAACAAAACAAAAAACTGTTCAAACGATTGAAAGAAGGCCCCAGATCACCGTGCAATGTCTGTTTTCTGGTGTAGGCTGACCCCCACACAGAGGTAGGGTTTCCTGGCATCAGGCTCCACACCCTACCTTCCTGCGGTCCCTACTGCCCAACTCTCAGCCAGGAGTCAACAAAGGGCCCATTGTGTGAGGCTCTTCTCTTCCTCAGACCGTGGTGTAGGGACTAAACTCTATCATTACATCTGAGGCTGCTAAAGTTATTCCTCCATGGGACCCCCTTTACCAGCCTGATGCACAGGCGATGAAAATCAGTCCACCCACAGATACAAATGCACTTGGAACGTTGTCAGGTATCTGCATGAAGATGGGATCTCCACCCCAACCTGCATCAAAGCCTTGGGAGGAGCTGATGTTACATCTGGAATAACTCTACACAGGTAAGGGTACTTTGACTAAAACAATTGATAGGTGGGACTCTTGACTGTCAATCTCTGACCGGTTTTACTTCCCATTCGTTTAATTTTTTCCTCTTCAGGAGGCGTATTAGTCACACACACGTGTCATGACAGTGCTGCATTTGACATGTTAAAACTGCAAGCTCTGAGTCCCACTGTGGACAGATGAGATGAGGAACACTGGGAGCACTGCTTGGGCTCCACCTCCAAGTGAATGAGCAAAGTCTGGCGAGGCCTGGTCCGCAGCCCCCAAGGACCTCATCGAGTGAGACTGTCTTATAGGGTGCCATGGAGACAACACAGGTCCCACGCTGAACAATGAACTTCTTTACAGGGTCACCTTACTGCTACCTGTGCCTAGCACCACCCACACTCCACAGGATTACCCAATCAAATAAACCCTGCCCGGGACTCTCCACAGCACAGCCAATCTCTGCCTCTGTCTGTCTGGTTTCTACTGTCACCTTGGAAAAGGATGGTACAGAGATATATATAGCAAGGCCAGTTGAGCACAGACAGCAGCAGGACCAGTTACCAACAACCATCAGAGCTGACACAAAAACCTTTGGCCCTTCACCCAAAAACATGGAAAAATCTAGGGATTGCCTTGGAGACAACCTTTAAACACTGCAGTGTTGACAAGTGCATCATCAGTGAAACACAGCTTTGTTCCCATTTCAATTCTATGAGTAACAGATGGAGATGTAGTAGAGGGTGCCGTCATGGTGGGGTCCCTTCACACTGCCTTCTCAGCCTGTATCACCACACAGTCATCTGAGCCATTTTTAAAGTTCCCCTAATGAGTTTTAAGCAAGTCAAATAATGCATTGGGTTCAAAAATTTGCCATGAAAAGAGTTGTGTGTGTGGTCTGTAGCTCTTTCATCGGTGTTAAGCCCATGATAGGCAGACTGCTTTACAATTAGCCAATTCTGCTAAATCCAAGAGGCATTCTTTCTTTTATAAGAACTCTGTTGTGCTTTATTCAATTTTTAAATTGGCCATTTTTCCTGATGGAATTTGGGTATTGAGTCTTGTGTTTTCAAAGTAGCAATAAAGTAACTTTCATTTCTTGTTACTTGACCACCCCCCAACTAGTCTGGGTTCCTGACAGCAATAAACAGTCAAAACCCCAGCCAAAATGCCCTTGTTCAGCACCATTCTAGCCTAGAACAGGTGATGGGGACGGAGAAAGAAAAGAAAAAAAATGATCGTGTAATGAATTTTAAAATGATTGCTTTAAACAGACTTTTCAACTGTCGGGTGGTCCTGGATATTCCCTGGAAGAGGTCACACGTGCCTCAACAGTCAACAGAGAAGAGCCTGTTCCCCCACCATTGTCCATGAGGTAACCAAATAACAGAGCCCACAGCTCAACTCTTTGGCTCTTGCAGGACCTAGTCTTCACCCCCCAAGCCAGGTTCTCTACAAACACTCCACAAAATGGAAACAGAGTACAGCAAATGCTGTGTGGCTTGCAGAGACTTCTGGATGAAAGCCAAAGCTGGACTCTCGCACCCGTGTTCCTGGGGAAGGTATACCGCAATCTGCTGATATGTTTATGAGTGAGCGAGAAGGTGAAGGAAATGTGGCCCCTTTAGTATGGAGACCCCATTATTTTTACTTTGCCCCTCAACAAAGGCCAGCCCCCATATCAGATGATCCTTCAGGGCTAAGACAAAAGACATAACGTGGTCTCCACCCAGGAGGATCAGTGGGTACTCTGAACAATATGACATACATTTTGCACCATTCTGAAATGTCTCTGAATCAAAAACATTCACCTGAGTTACCCTCAGGTCTTTCATGTGTAGGAATGTCAGTCATTCATAATGAACAGCAACGAATGGGAGTGAAAAGCAAAATCCTACTGCTGCTCCTACATCACATCTCTGAAAAAGCGGGACTTACCCAAGATTCGTGGTACACGGCAGTGAGGAGATACATGGCATAGTCCCTGTTCTGCTTCTTTAGAGGACACCTAGGCGAGAGGACAGGACTGTCAAAGACAGCCAACGCAGGCCACAGTATGTAAACAGCACAGAAGACCAGCTGTCTGGGTTAGTCATTAAGAAGGTGAGATGTAAACCACACCTTACTTAGATGGCAGATTTCACCATCCCTGTTTGTGGCTGACCGTCACAGGTGTGTCATACCTGTCAGCTGTGAGGGTCAGTGTGTCCGTCTCCCGGCAGTACCTGGGCCCCACTAGCTTCACCAGCTTCTTCCGCGCATGGTCATCCAGATTCAGGCTTGACAGCTTCACCTGTGAAAAGGTAAAGATTGCCAAACTGGCCTTTCACAGCCTCGGGAGAAACATGCTGCCTGAATAATCTGAATACCCAAACTGTTTTCAGTTTTGTTAATTTTTCACCCATTGACAAGATTTTCACGGTGAATCGTAACACAAAGGATAAGAATGATCAATAGTCTATGTACTTTAGCTGTGTCGTCTCTGCCAAAACCAAACACGTAAAAGCTTGGTTACGTCTTAATATGGACTCGAACTGCAGATAATCTTGCTAGGTTTTTTTTGTTTTTAATGCACAATCCTGCATACAAAGGAGCACCCCTACAGGAATGGAGGTCCTGCTAGAGCCTGCTTGTGGGGGGGCGGCAACACGGTCGAAAGAGCTGCTGGAGTATCAGGATGTCCAGCCTCTTTAGTCTTTACCACTGAGGCCCACCTCCCAATCCACAATTGTCTTTGGAAAACTGGACATGGTGGCCTCCTTTAATTATTCAAAGGAGAGCACAAAATATTTCAACAGGACCAAAATGAAGGGATTAGGTATTTATTAACCTGCTTTCCAGTCAGTGGGCCTGATGACACCTCCAATTACCAGTGTAAAGTCATTGGAAAGCGACCCAGCTATGCTCACTTTGACCTTAATAAAGCGACAGCAGATGGAACCCTGTCACATGGGGGCACTCACACAGGCACACGTCCTTCTCACCTTGAGCCTGACCACCCGAGCATCAGGGTTCCTCACAGAAGGCCCTGCGAACACGTAGTCCTTGGTCTCCACCTGGATGGGAAAATGCTCCTCACACCTGATGTCCGAGTCCAGGACCGAGGGCCACTCCGTGCAGAACGCTGCCATGAAGAGTCAGACGGAAATGAGGTCTGGATCCTGTCGCCAACCGCTGTAGGCTCACGGCTCAGTTACAACAATCACAATCCGCTCTCATGTCCCAGGTCAACGTTAGGTCCATCTTAATTTTGCAACAAACATACTCATTTCCAGAATATTTCCTCCATTATTAAAGGTGGTGCACACTTAGGCAACCAGTGTGTTTGTTTTTTTTTTCCCCTCTTACATTTTACTGGTTGCATTAAAAATGGAAAACTGTCTGACATATCTTCATTTCTGGTTTTACAAAAACCTGCTATTTCAATAAGCCTGTGTCACTACTCACGTTTCAAAGCTTCACAATGTGTCTTAATCGCAGGCGGCGTTATGTGCAAAAAATTGGGAACCTGAAACAAATGTTTGTTATGGGTCAATTACATCTTAATGCACACCTAAAAACAAACCACCAGGACTGACAGATTCACAATCCCATGAAAGAACTAACAATCCCCATAAGCATTTGCAGTAAATTGGAGGACTTTTTAGAATAACCCCAGACCTTGTATTTTAAAACAAGAACGTTATTTTGTCCTTTGCATGTAGGACAAAAAATTCTGATTTCCATGCTTCCTGCAGAGTATAGTGCCAAATATCACATTTACAGCACATGTTCAGATACTGACAATGTAAAAGTGGAGGAACCTCCAAAGACTTCTTCAGTAATACAAGCTTCACTTTGGAACAGCCTGAAGTAATAAAGCAACGAGTGACAGATGGATGTGGCTGTCTGATGGTCTGTTGCCATGTGGTGTCCGTGGTCTCCTGATCAACCATAGGCAGCCCATCTGCAGCTTCATCTTCATAAATGCGATCTCTCATGAAACCGAAGAGGTGGAGTAGTGACGAATCTTAATGAGTCACCAAACAAGAATAGCAACAAATATTTCTGGTCTTGAGCAAATGTGGGACAAGATCCAAGCACACAAAACCCGGAGAATAGACCAGGTTAACTCTAAGGACTACTACTACAAAAAAACAACACAGCAAAAACAAAGATTATTTGTTGGCCAGTTTAGATCAGCACCTAAAGACAACCCTATCACAGACTGATATCTCCCTCTCACAGGTACAAGCTGAATAAAAAGTGGACCAGGCAAGGGAGACTTGGCAAAAATTTTAAATCAGAAGTTTTTACTACACTAACTTCAGGTATGCTACATAAGCAAAACAATACAAATATAGCTAATGAATCATATTTACCCCAGCTATCAGAAACTGATTTCATTAATTTGAGAAATGTTTAATTTTTTTTAAGTTAAAAACAGGCAGCATGCTGATCATATATATATTAGGATTCCGAATCCATCCCCTCGAACCTTCATGAGCTCCAAATTGCCTTCCTTAGCAGGGTGAACACCCCTGTCCACCGGGTATCCCATGCGGATAGGAAGGGGCACAGAGTTGGACTTGAAAGTGGCTGCAGTCGGATACACGCTGGTCCAGTCCTGGTCTGTGGACATCTTCTCCCACCGCGGCGGTCCACTCTGAGAAGCAAACAAAGCATCCATCTTAAGACACTGTGGTGTTTATTCATTACAGCCAAATTATATGATGCTACACCAAAGTCATCATTGTCACAATCCTTTAATGCATCAACATGCGCAGTGGACAGACCACACCAACATTCGCACCTCTCTCCTCGGTTTTCTGTTTGGGGGTCCCCTCCTTCCAGCTGCGGAGGCACCTTAAAATGCAACAACAATCAAATCCAGGGATGGCACTCTTGTTTAGTGGGTAACACTGTAGCCTTATACCTTCAAGGTTAGGGGTTTGAATCCCACATCACCCTTGTATGTGTGGAGTTTACATGATTTCCTCTCTAAAACATAAGTATTTGAGCTAAGTGGCGTCGTTACATCCACCATAGTATGTGAGTCTATCAGTGCCTGTATTTGCTCTATGATTAACTGGCATCCCGTCCACACTCCAGTGTATCCCAGCCTTGTGCCTTATGCTCCCTGGGAAAGTCAGCAAGCCCCATGACCTGAGACCCTGACCAGGGTCTAAAGCATTAGCGAACCGTAAAATGGGTTGCATTTGCGATGCATGCAATTTAAATGAATAACAGACTACATATATAATACAGATCTTATTAAACACACTCATTCACGTTTTTCAAGATGACCTAGAAGCTCACCACCCCACGCTTGTCCTCGTAGCTATATTTCCTTTCCGAAACTCAATGTCTGGCAGTAAATTTCAGCTAACGCTAATTAAACAGATTACCCGTTGAATTTGCAAGGCCTCTTCGCGTCGTATTTCGTATAAAAGCTCCTAAATGATGCTTTATTCCCTTTACGGACACCAATACCGGAAGCAACCCCGGTGCAGCCATGATTGAGATGACGATAATAATAAAAAAAAACGCATACGGTGAGTCAAGAGACACAATTGTAGTAAAAATCATTCGTGAGCTCCTAAAAATTCAGCGCCACCTGCTGGCACTTAATGCTACGTAAAATGACTGTAATTCGTAGTCGTATTTTAGCAGGCGCTTTTGTCCAGAGCGACGTGCATGTGATGAAAGCTATAGATACAGAGGGGGGCCAGCCAGTGTCTAAAATAAATGAATGCATAATTTATGTATAACCATCTATCCATTGTCCATTCGCTTTTCCTAAACGGGGTCAAATGATGCATTGTATTATAAGTAATAGTAACAGGCGAACCATATAAATTTAGATAAAAATAATTTAGCTTTATAGTACACAGTAAAACAAAGAAACTTGCAGATAATTAGAGCATTCATGTTTCCTAGATTAATAGGTTGCATTTTCTAGGTCTTACCATTTTAACGGCAAAGTCTCGAAGTATTGCTATAAAGTGTATTTCAATCTTAGAACGCAGTTCGTAGATATACAGTATGAAACTAATAATAGTCGTCATCTCGTAAGCTACGTGTCGCATCGGTATTTCAATTCACTGAGCACGATCGCACGACAGTCATTCACCGCATAAGCTGAAAGGATCTGTCCACAGGTGTGGGGAGCGCCGCTCAGTGGACGGGTATTACACACGACGGGGACGGGGCACCGTGCTGTCACACAAGCCCCAGCCTGAAAGACGTCTGGCAGAGGATCCACCGAGATCCACACGGCAGAGTCTCATTTCACTCTCCAAGACACCGGGTAACATGCCACACAGCACGCTGCAGGTACCAGTAAAAAGGTAAATCATGTTTCATTACACTTTTATTGCAAAAGTATGCATTAAAAATAAATAAATACATAGCTCGGTAAATGTCACGATTAATGGTACTCCGAATCCGGGTCGATAATTTTCTTAATAAAAATTCCTGTGCTCTTTATAGATTAATTAGTATGTGAAGGTGTGAATCCTGTGGGTTCAGTGATTTTTGTCTTTTGTTGATGTTGTTGTTTTTGAAGGATGTGTATGTGTGTGTGTGTGTGTGTGTTTCTTTCTGTTTGCTTCGTTTGAATGACTGGCAATTAAATGTAGCTCTTATTAAAGAAGTTGTCTGTGGTAACTGAATAGTTTATCACTGATATGGTTGTAGCCTATAGATTTAGAGTAAATATTAAAATGAAAAACATTATTAATCGTAGCTATATTTTGATGCTTGGTAAGTCAATATTTTAATAAACTACAGTAATTTTATGGATGCCACAGATTAATGTACAACTGAATAACTTTATTATGTGTAAGACCGAAACCTAATACGTCTGTCGGACAAAGATTAGAAGTAATTTAGCATGATTCAATTAGTGTAAGACAAAGGGGAATGTCAGCCTTGTGGTTGAAAGATTTGGCCAGTTCGCGTTGGGAACAAACAGACACTTAATCGGAAAGTGGATCCTCTTTCACTTGGACTCTTCAGTTAAAAGCTCCTTAATAGCTGCAATAACAGTTTAGTAATATGAGTTGGCCTGGCAGGAATATCTTCCTGGGATACAAGTTTGGTCAAGTAAGAGAAGTGGGATATCTGTTCAAGTTGGATGTTGCTCGGTTGCATGAAGTGTAATATACCACAGTGCTTATTGAGTGCACTGATGATGGTGATTGGTTCACCAAAATGGTCCTTCACTGAGGTCTTTGCAGGTATTATAGAGCTTTCATTCATTTTCAGTTTAATAGGGATTCCAGATCTAAATATTAATATTTCAGTTCTGGGTTCACACACAAATCAGGTTCAATTCAATTCAATTCAAAAAAGAATCCAAATGTCAATAAAAATTAAGTCAAAGTCAAATTTCCACATACTAAACTACCAGTTTCACAATTTCAGCACAGGCACAGATCATGACCAGTGCCTGAGTGGATTATCAATAGGTATTTTTAATCAAATTCAAAACAACATATTTGTCTGGACAATAATTGTGCAATGTGTACCATGCACAGTTTCATAATGAGAAACGTAAGTTGATAAATTGTCTTGCATAACTTGTAACACATATATTTTGATCAAATGTATATTTAATTTTTACATTTATATAAAATAATTTTGAAGGTATATTATTTAGAAAATCAAGATTATCCTCCATTAGAATTGCAACTTCTTTATAGTTGTTTCCTGTAATTCCAATTGTATTCCAGTTCCGTTTCCCTAGAGCAGAAAGCAATTTCAAATTCAATTCCAACTCTAGGAAGTGAATTGGAATTTACCATGTATTCTCAATTCAATTCATGAATGCCTCCAACCACAGTAAGCACCCCCTTGGATGGTATGGCATTGGGGGTGACTTAAGAGACCTAATCTCTCTTTCCCAGCACCAACCATAATGGTAGAGTGCTTGGTGGATTAAACACAAACCTAAATTGATGACTGACCAGCTGTTCTTTGAGCTGGAGATTGGGAGCTGTGAAGGCGTCTCCAAACTCCTGTTGTCCTCCTATGAAATTTATTTCAGTTCAATTTTATTTATATAGCACCTTTATCAAGGAGCATTGTCACAAAGTGCTTTACATAGTCCCAGGCCGAAGTTCCCAAAAGAGAAAGCTAAGGGCGACAGTAACAATGAAAAACCTCAGGAGGAAGAAACTTTGGGAGGAACCAGGTTCAAGGGGAAAGCTCAGCCTCCTCTGGCCCGGACCAGACAGTACATGTTTATACAGTACAGGATGATATGCAACAGAGTAAGGGTGTAGTAGTACAGGTAGAGAATAGCGTATCGGAGGAGGCAGGCAGGTGCCATGATCCAAAAGGTTCCCAAAGGGCCTTCTCCATCAAACAATCAAATATCACAACATCAGATCCACATGTTTAGCCCTAGAAGTCATACACTTAAATTTGACTCCTCACCTTTACCTTTTCTTATGTCTTCTGTCAACTTTAATAACGTACAACCCAAAACATTAAATGCCAGTGGAATAAAAGGTTGCTTTAAACAGCCAGAGCTGTGACAGAAGTACTGTAGGCCAGCCATCCTAGGCATCTCAGGTTTACCCCTCCACTTCTCGCAATCTACAAATCTGGGCATTGGTGTAGGTAAGACAACTGTTTGGGCCCCACGCCAGTTCTCCAATGTGCACAAACCCTGGTGGATTTACCACACTCTTCTCTGCCATTACTAGGCAGGTTGAATGTCCCCAATTTAAGTGGGGGGTGGGGACATAGGTTCTCCCTCATGTTTCTTCTAGTCATCTATATGGCTGGAAAACATAGCTGCTGTGGTAAATCTCTTGTCTGGCTTGTAGGACCAATGCTTTTGAGGAGGGGAGGAAGCAAATCTAGATGGATGAGAGATATATAGTGGGTTTGGGAGAACTGGAATCATCACTGGCATACAGTCAGGTATAAACATGTACTGCTATCACTTTCATGGCATCACAAATGCAGATAATTTATTAAAAAAGAAACATGTGCATGCAGTTGGACACAAAGTGAGCATATGAAATGATATGAAATGTACCATTCTGTTATGACTGTCAAGAATAAGAAACAATCTCAGCTTAATGCTCTAATTACAAATGTAAAAATGAAGCAGTCATTACTTCTTAAAGTTAACGCATACAAAATGAGGACCAAAGTGAGGCAGCATTGTCATTTGAAACATGGAATGTAGTGATGTTAGCTAACAAGCTAGTGTGATTTGAAGTAACACGCAGGTTAGTGTACAGTACCTTAACAGTGATGATTAGGTTTAATCAGTTGAAGTAGTGATAACCATTAGACATTAAAGAAGTACTTACACGTAACATTTCATGCACTTGAAACAACAGGAGAAAACGACTGAAAAATTGAGACAAACTTCTTCTTGACTATTATTCATTCAGCTACCATGTAAAAGCAAGTTCATACTTCAAATGTTTGCACACATGGCACAAACAAACTTCAGGAATGCAGTGCTGGGAACAGGATTCAGACTGCCAGTCCAGGAAGTTTGGGGACGAAACGACATAAAGTTTACTTCATCGCTGACGGATACTGGCAAATACAGAGACCGCCGTGTGCAGACCAGAATTTCTGTCCACATGGATAACAGCATGCTGTCGCGTATGTGCAACAAACAATGCAATTCATTCAGATTTAGTTACACATTGGTATGCAACTGAGGAGAGCCAAAGCAGAAGTATGAACACGGCTGTGTCCGTATTGCCCAGCCACGGACGTGTGCACAGCCACATACAGTGAAATATGTTCTGGTTTTTTGATCGGTGAATGTGGATTACAATGAAATGGCTATAGTTAATGATGGAGAACCTCTGTAGGATAATGGTCTTGTCACCTTGGTTGACACTGATGTTAGAATACGTGTTCGCTAGGATGTACATTCACCACGATCAGGTGCTGGGAAGAGGATGGAACCGGAAGATTTACCAACTCCCCACCCAATACCATAACGGGGAGAATACAGGGAGCTTTTCCTGCATAATGTAAAAGGAAAAGGAAGGCATAAAACATACATATGGCTAACTGTGATTCCAGTTTTATTCATGTTCTACATAGAGTGCAAGTCAGCACTATTCAGTAGAGAAAACAGCAATATTACATCAGCTCAGTAACAACATTTGATTCGAAAATTAAGCCGTTTTTCATGTCCAGTCAATCTAGTTTGCTATAAGGATGAACAGATAGGGAATACACAAATTATTGTGTAGACTGATAATATTATGCAAATATTATAAGTACAAATGGTTGGGATATTGATCAGGAATTTATCTATTGGAAAAATGTGCTAGTCTGTAGCCAGCTTGTGGTAATTCTATGCTAACAGAATGCGGTGAAAATTGCACAGTATTGTTAGCTGGCTGCTACTTTTCAATGCTGTTCCAAATTCCTCCTCTACCTTCTTTTTGCAGCCATTGTAGACAGGGGTGCCACTCAGAATTTTAGACCCTATAACAGCCTGATGTACGGGTCTCCTTCCCTGCACTCTTTTATGGCCCCTTGGAATCGTCCCATCCTCCTTCTCAATTAGAGTGGCCCCATTGTAGAAGGTTGAAACACTTTGATTTTGGATATTAATATCTGTCAATCCAGATTTACGTACTCTACTCTGGGTTTGCATATCCTTTAATCCCTGAAAAACAGCACACTTATTAAAAATACACTTAATGGGTTCTGATTTTGACCACATCGCCATCCCACACCTCCTGGACTGGCAGTTTGAATGCTAGCCCCAGCTGTACGTTCCTGATGCTTGTTTGTTCTGCTTATGTTCTGCTTGTGGAGTCCAAATCACACAGTTAGGTAGATGGATGTCTATAAATTGCCAGTTGCCTGTGTGTCCTGTGATAGACTGGTACTCTGTCAAGGGTGTCCCCTGCCATCCTCATTCTGGGATAGGCTCCAGGCTCAGTATGACCAAGTAGTGCATATGTGGTATGGAAGATGGATGAAGAATCCTACAGCAGAGGACCAAAATTTTATGTATATCCTTACCTTGGTTTTAATGCCTGCATCTTCATCCTAGACTTAACATTACCATGCATGAATCATACTTGTTCAGGTCTATCAACGGACATCAGTTCAACCACTACTGTATGTTAATTCTCCTATTCCATCTGTGTCACAGCGCAATGCAGCCTGTCAGCTAACCAACACCACCACTGTGTATGCCTCACAGGTCAAAGCAGGTGGGCTGCCTCTGAGACGTCTGACTGTCCGTTGCCAGCATCATCAGCTGCTCCTGTGTTTACAGCATGGCTGAGAGGCAGAGCAGCTCCATGTACCTTTCGTGTCACACCCATCGGAGCAGTTCTCGGGAGCCCCAGAGCCCCGGAACCGACCGACATGACCGCAGATGCTTATGCAATAAAGTACCCCAGCTGGAGACCACCAGCTACTTGCCTGTCCCTCTGGAACCGGACTCATCGGTGAATAATGGATCAGGTATTCCCTGTGACCTGCGCTCAGACAAAAAGGAGTCAGTCTTGCAGTTCAAGACCAAGCCTCACCTTTGCCCCAGGAGACCAGACAAGATGCCTCCATCAGGACACTTCCAAGACCCGCACCGCACACGAACCAGCATGCAAGGGGACATCTACAACTTCTTGGAGAGGCCAACTGGCCTGAAATGCTTCGTGTACCACTTCTTGGTGTGAGTAAGACTGATGCCACTTTGCTGCTTACAGATAAATTGAATGGCTTAAGAAGTTAGCTGGCTTCAGCTAGTCGACCTTGATCCCCTTTTGTTCCAGCCAATTAAAAAGCCAAAACTAATTTAGCATTGTCCATGGAAACCTTTAAACTGTAGCAAATGTTTTATCATAAAAGAGGTTAAAATGCAAAATCAGCTTCATATATCATGGATACTTTTTTCAAAATCCACACATGTAATCTGCTATTTTAAAAAAGCATCTAAAGTCTTCATAGTCATGAGTTGTAGCTAAAATAATAACATTGTGATCTGTGAATGTAGATTGTAATGAAATGGCTATAGTTGATGATGGAGAACCTCTGTAGGAAAATAGTGGATATCATGTTTCCTGTGCGTGATTCATGGTTCCTTGTGCTAGCTGCCGGCAAACCAGGATTCTTTCCAAGACTTTCCCTACAGATTATATATTTTTCCCGGTTTTCAGTATATATATCTGCAGCTGAGAAAAACACAGGCAGGTGTCGTCTGATGATGTCCAGATTTTCAAAGAGGCTCATAAAAGGGCGAAGGCGTCATACCTTTTAAGCTGATTGGATAGCCTCGAAGGTGGACCACTGCTAGACTTACATGAGTGGGATAAAAACTTCTAATGTTAACTGAGACTATAATATTTCTGCCCAGTGAATGGACTCATATATAATGAATCCTCTGTAGCAACGCTCCACCGAGCTCCTTTAAGTAATTCTTACTCAGAGGTGGCTACCGGAGACGACTCCATTCTCTACTGTCATACCTGAGGCCAAGAAAGGGAAGGTAATGTGCCTTAATGCTGATGCTGTCTGTCAGCTTCTGCTTCTCAGAAGAAGCCTGACCCATCCCTTTCGTTTTGGGATTGAATGTCCTCTGTTAAAAATGAAACTGCCACAGCAGTTTCTTGATAGGTCTTTCATGAAATACTCAGACGTGGGGGGTAAGAAGCCTGACACTAGGCCCTGGTGATAATGCCCCATCCAATGTTTCTACAAGAATCTGACAAAAAGTTCCACAATGGACAAAATGAATTAGGTTCATACTATGTGCTCCATGGGAGGAAGATCTGAACATAGCCCTGGAAATTAGAGCAAGTCCTGCTTTCTCTCAGTGAAAAGGTGTGTCCATTAACAGATGGCCATCAACAGAGACTCGGCTAAATCAACTGATTGCTGGTTGGTGACATGGAATCTCTGTTAAATCCCACAGGAAACAGAGAGGGTGACCTCTGGCACAATGCCTCTTCTACTGCTGTTTGCTAGGATGTTTTCAGGCTTTCATTGTTGGGGGGGTACAACTGTTGTTTGCCCTGTGGAGGAGAAGCAAGGGTAAGACAATGCTGGATTAACCAGCAGCTGTTGTTGTTGTAATCAGCCTCCTGGGGGGCTTTGTCCTTCCCAATGAGAGGGGAGTTGCTCACCCATCTCTGGGAAGTCAGAAAAAATTGGGAAAACATTTATAAATATTTGTTTGGACAAAAGATGTGGACTTACAGCTCTCTCTGGTAGCCACCAGATAAAACTGCATACTCAGCTTAAGAGAGCGTGGATTGAGGGTCCCTCAATAGGCCACTCGCTGTCAACATTTATGCCTATGTATGTACTTATATCTTGTCAAGCAGCTAAGTCTATCTAAATCACAGCAAAACCGGAGCCGCAAAGGTTGTCTTCTCTTAATTCACCATTGTAACATGGTTAGCTGAAAGAAAACCACACAAGTCTTCCTTGCACAAAAGACATAATATGAAACGTAAAATTGATAGCAATCTTTTTTCAGTTCAGTTCAGTTTTATTTATATAACGGCTTTAGCACAGAGCATTGTCACAAAGCACATAGGACACATTACATAGTCATGAGGCCCAAGGTCCCTAGAGTGTAAGCCAAGGGTGGCAGTGGTAAGGAAGAACTCCCTTAGGAGGAAGAAACCTTGGAAGGAACCAGACTCAAGGGGGGAATCCCATCCTCCTCTGGCCAGCACCGTGCAGGACAAGTTCATTAATACAATATGATGAACGACAATGAGGTAGAACAGTCAGAAGGACAGCAGTATATTGGACAAGACAGTCAGGTGATCAGGATTGAAGAGCAGGTTCAGAGGCTCAGATAAGGGCAGGCCGGTCAGGCCCGTCCAAGTGACGAGGAGGGAGGACATGGTAGGCCAGGAGACAAATAGGGGGATCTCTTGAATCCTGACCTTCGAAAGGAACCCCTGAAAGGGTGACAGCAGGAGAGAGAAAAGTGCATGAGCAGAGTAGCAATTTGAAACAGCACAGTAATTACAGTACTATGCTGTAATAGTAATTACAATTACAACAGCACTGACAGAACAGTTCATTCAAAGTCAATGGCACTGATCCCCACCCAGCTCTGCATCTCAGTCTATAGCCTAGCGGAGGAGTAACTGCTTAGTGTCTCTGTAAGCTAAACTAAAAAGGTGTGTTTTAAGCCTAGGCTTAAAGATAGAGAGTGAGTGGACGGGCAAATTGTGCTTTATTTTTACCAGACCATATCAATGCTAAGCTGACTTGGTTGCTATGCGTTCAGCATGCAGTCGTCTGCAAAGTGCTTGGAAACATTCCACAGCCACTTCAGTAACAGCTAGCCTGCAAAATCAGAGTGCCACCAACAAAAGAATGCAGCAAATAATCTGGCAGGACCGACACAGAACAGCTGTCTGTGTTCATGACATTGTGGATGGGGGGACATTTTGGGAAATGGTTTAACATAATGAGCCTGTTCTTTGAAAAATAATACATGACTTGTCCATGGGCAAAATTGTCTGTCATTGTGAGTAATGACAATTGCTACACTTGGGCCTACATAATTAATTATGCATAATTTATTATTATTGATATACTACCATAGGCATAGCCCCTTCAATGGATGACTGCCTTGTCGTGGCGAAGGGGCTTGCGTAGTTCGGTGAAACTATGAGCTAAGCCGTGTAGGGCCACCCAAGACGGACAGGTCGTAGCAGAGAATTCAGACCAAAGTGATCCCTGGAGAAGGAAATGGCAACCCACTCCAGTATCCTTGCCAAGAAAACTCCATGG
>JAACJT020022695.1:191-32420 GCA_009936485.2 Gymnarchus niloticus | reverse complement strand
TTTTAATATAGATTGGTTTGATCTCTTTGCAATCCAAGGGACTCTCAAAAGTCTTCTCCAGCACCATAGCTCAAAGACATCGATTCTTCGGCGCTCAGCCTTCCTCGTGGTCCAGCTCTCACAGCCATACATTACTACTGAGAAAACCATAGCTTTAACAATATGGACCTTTGTTGTCAGGATGATGTCTCTGCTTTTTAATATGCTGTCTAGATTTGTCATAATCATACACACTAGAGGCATTTTATAAACACCAATTAACTTAAATACATGCGGTTTGATTGCAGGCAGAATGCTATGTGTCATGGGGAGAGCATGCACACTCCACACATGGATACCAGAGGTGGGATTTAAACCCCTTGGAGGTACAAGGCAACAGTGTTATCTACTACACCACTGAATCACAAATATACTGTATATCAGCCTGAAACACAGACCATTAAAGAGAAATTCAAGGTGGGTTTTATAAATGCATCTTTTCAGAGTAAACTACACCTCGAATAATAACTAAAATGTCAGGGTGGCATGATGGTTCAATGGGTCTCACCCTGTTAACTCACACCTACAGCTCTGTGGTTTTGAATCCCCCTTCTCCTCCGTGTGCATGTGGAGTTTGCACGTTCTCCCATCTTTCCTCCTGCAGCCCAAAGACACATAGTTAGGCTAAATTGAACAAAATTTATGACTGTATGTGTCCTGCAGTTGACTGGCATCCCATCCAGGGTGTACCCCAGTGTTGTGCCCTGTGCTGAGTAGGATAGGCATTTAGAAGTTGAATGGATGTGAGCACGTCTTACTAGTATTTTAAATCTCACTATTTAAAAAAAGAACTGTCGTGACATAGTTGAGTCCTTAAACTGAGCCGATAACTATGAGTCACTGGGTTCATTTCCAAGACAAAAGCACAAACTAAACAGTCTTTATTTCCACACACATCCAAGGCTCAGATATTACAAAACTGCAGAAAGTTAACACTTAAAGCTTTGGTCACTCAAAAGTAATAAACTTCCATTTTATAACACACATTTCCACGCAGCTTACGAAGAAAGACAGAAAATACATCGGGGAAATATGTCATTCCCTTTTCACTGGTATCTGAAATGCCCCGTACCTGGAGTCCGGCATTGGCCAGGACCAGCAGCACGTTGGGACACAGCAGGGACACCAGCAGGTTGGACAGTGCCATGTTGACCAGGATGACGTTAGAGGCGGCTCCTCGGGCACTTTCTCGCAGTATGGCCTTGCCAACCACTGCGATCACCAGGCCGTGTCCCAGAATGCCAAAAAGCACCATGATGGTGTACAACGCAGCCTGCGTAACGGAGATGGCCACCATCCACACTGACTCCCTGTATTTCCTTATTGGTTTTTGGCCCTGTACTGTAAAGTGTGTAAAGTCTCCTATGACTACATTACATATAATAGTCATGTGTCCCTCCTGCTCCGTTTACTCTGTTTTGTGTTTGTCTCACTCCTTTCCAATAAAACTCCCCTGTTCTCCCAAACTACCTTCCTCGCTCTTTTTCTCCCTTCCTTTTCTCTGTGCTTTACAGCCACTGCTGCTAACCCTAATAAAAGTTTCATTTCCAGGTTCCTGGCAGGTAAATAACAGCGTCCTCAAAATGGGGCCAATCAGGACCCTTGCTGCAGCCTTCATACTGGACTATGCTGTCTCACCCAGATTGTTTTGCCTCTCCCATTTACATCATGGGTGAGAATCATTGAAAAGCTCAATCCACCATACGCAGTAGACGTGAGGACATTTACCTTTATGAATTGGCCCTTATCTTATTCAGAGCCCAGGAAGACAAAAGGTTAAAATGAGTCGGTGAGTGCAATCAAGAAACAAGAGGTCTCCCTGCTGGGATCTGAATAGGCACATTATCAAAGCATATGGGATGAGCATGCCTGCTTAATTGTGTAACACCTCGTTAGAGGTATAATCACTTAGAACGCATGTCTTGTGGGGCCGCTCCCCCTTGGGGACTAAAGGTCAACGAAGGTCAAAATGATGAGGAAACAGAGTGTGGGGCATAAAAAGGATAAGATGTTGATGCCGGGCAGAGTCATGGGGTCTTGGAGGCCCAGGTTGGATGTTGGTCCCTCATGGGGCACAAACCCACACTAGAGGCAGTTTAAAGACACCAGTCAGCCTAACTGCATGCGTATGGACTGCAGCAGGACACCAGAGTACCTGGAGGAAATTAGCTTGACAGGGAGAGAGTGAGGAAACACCTGACATACAGAGTAGAGATGGGATACAAACTTCCCATCCAAGAAGTCTGTAGCAACAGTGCTACCCACTGAACTCCCCTCGGGGAAAACTAAAATTTACCAAAATCAGTCAGAAATGTTATGCCCTAAAAAGAAGGATATATTCAAAATGGTTTTCAAAAACAAAATATTTCATTTGCCACTATTGCTTTGGCATCATAGATGGGCTTTGAATGGTTAAACAGAAAGTATAAAAATGGGTAATTAAAAGTAAACTCTAGAGAGGGCATTTCCTGGAGAAGACGTGTGATTGCTGTTTGCATTAAACACAACAGGAAGTGGTAGAATGGAGGGATGAAAAAGAAAGAAAAGGAAACAAGGAGAAGCAGAGAAAACGTTATGCATATGAAAACATGAAGTTTGGCAGTTCTACTTTAAAGTTTGAATGCTTTTTAAAATCAGTGGATTGCTATGAATGAAAGAATAGAAGGGTGAGGGATGAGTGTCAACAGTATGAAAGCAGTTAAGCTGTGTAGTTCGCTGTAGAATACGTATAGTACCAAGTTTCGTGACTCTAGCTTAAAAGATGAAGGAGCAGTAAAATCAATGGGTTCTAATGGGAGGATGGAGGGATGAATGAAATAATAAAAGGGTGAGGGATGAGTGCCATCAGTATGAAAGCAGTTAAGTGCTGTACTTTCGCTGTAGAATACATTTACCAAGTTTTGTGAATTTATGTCTATAAGATTCCTATAGTATGAGGATGGAGGGATCAAAAAGAAAGAAGTGATAGAGGTACAGGCAGTCCCCGGGTTACGAACGAGATAGGTTCTGTAAGTTTGTTCTTAAGTTGAATTTATATGTAAGTTGAAACAGGTACATTTTTCTATTAAATGCAACTTAGACCGATATTTGTCTTAACATAGTATTTATTTTTACCTTTCTGTGCATATAAATACTTAAACATTTTTAAATACAACCTTAAACAATCTTAAACATCATAAAGCACATAATAATAATAATAATAACAAAAATATATTCATATAAAAACCCAGTACTGTAGTCAACTGTACATATACAGTAGAATGTGCTGTAGGGCCTAATGTAAAACATATTAAAGAAACAGTTCTTGCAGTTTAAATGGTTGTAGGATTTCACACTTGTGAGGTAACATTACGATAACATTAATAATTGGATGATGCAGAAGATGATGGACTTGTTGGAGGGGATGGGACTGGTGTTAGAGAGTCAGGGTTTGATTCTGCTGCTGGAGTCAATTTCTTGAAGTAGGCATTAAGGGAGGTTTGTACAGAGCTTTTCTTTTTCTCATCATAAATGGCCCTGTAGCAGCTCAGGCCTTCAGTAATTGTACGGTAAACTTTGGTGAACCTCTCTGTATCAGGATCTTGCTCCTCTAACTTTGCCATTCCTGCTTCAATGAGACGAAAAGCATCAGCTAACTCTTTTGTAGAAAACGTTTTCGGTTCTGGTGATTCTAGGTCCCTGTTTTCTTCCCTAAATGCTATCATCTGCTGCTCTAGTTCCATAAGGTCTTCATTGGTTAGTTCTTTGCCATGGGAGTCGAGTAACTCTATGAGATCATTTTCAGTGATGTCCAACTGCAGTTGATTACCAATATCAACCACAGCTTGCCTGGCTTCAGCGATGTCATCATCTATAAACCCCAGAAAATCATGTGTGAATTGGGGGCACAATTTGTTCCAAACTCCTCTCATACTTGAGACTCATTCACTTCATCCCAAGCATCAGCAATATTTTTGATGGGATCATAAATGTTATAATTCTTCCAGAACTCTCTTAAGCTCATCACATCATGTTGAGTAGCCCTGACAACTTGTGAGATGGTCCTCCATAAATAATAGGCCTTAAAGGAGGCTATAACTCCCTGATCCATTGGCTGAAGTAGTGATGTGGTGTTGGGGGGTAGAAATACTACCTTTACATTGGGGTGAATGTCATCTAAAGTGTTTGAATGTCCAGGGACATTGTCAAGGACAAGGAGAATTTTGAAAGGAATGTTTTTGCCCAAGCAATAACGTTCAACAGCAGGGACAAAATGGTTCAAAAACCAATCTTCAAAGACAGCAACTGTAACCCAAGCCTTTGCATTTGCCCTTCAAATAACAGGAAGAGATGCCTTAGTGACATTGCGTAGTGCCCTTGGATTTAGGGAGATATGCACTAGCAAAGGCTTGAGCTTGAAGTCCTCAGATGCGTTACCCCCAAGTAATAAAGTCAGCCTATCCTTCGATGCCTTATGTCCTGGTGCATTTTTTCACTTTTGAAATGTAGGTCCGCTCAGGCATTTTTTTCCAAAACAAGCCAGTTTCGTCTACATTAAAAATTTGGTCTGGCAACTAACCTCCCTCGTCAATAATTTTTCCCAATGTCTCGGGGAAATCACTCACAACACGTGCATCGGCACTCGCTGCTTCGCCTTGAACTTTAATATTATGCAAATTTGCCCTCTCTTTAAATCAATTGAACCAACCCCTACTTGCAACAAACTCTTTGTTGCAATTGCCTTCACTTGCTGTACGAGCAGCTTTTAAATCATTGAAAAGGCTTCGAGCTTTTTCTTGCACTAAAGAAAGACCGATAGGCATATTACTCTGATTTTGGTCTTCTATCCAAATTATCAACAGCCTTTCCATCTCGATAATTAAACCACTGCGTTGCTTGGTAATAATCGTAGTGTTCATTGGGGTATGGCCTTTCACATGCTCCATTATTCTACCTTTATCTTTTAAAATTGTTGCGATTGTTGAGCGACTGTAACCAAATGCTCTACCGACGGATGATGGAGTTTCACCTCTCTCTGACCTCTTTATTATTTCTACTTTATTTTCCATGATGATGGTTTTTCTTTTCTTTACCGTATCACCAGCACTTGCATCAGATTTGCGTTTTGGAGGCATTGTTACAGGGTGAAGACAAAAACGTCACTAACTTATAAACGCGATCTGGCAGTGGACAGGGTTATGTATTCCTCGAGCCCACAAACCACTGAATTTTCCATGCGCCTCACAAAGCAGTGCGTTCGTTGGTTACTACGAACCATTGTACTTATCCCGATTTTTTTTAAACATACTGTAATAGCCCTTATGGCGCTCCGTTCGTAAGTACGAGTTGTATGTAAGTCGGATGTTTGTAACTCGGGGACTGCCTGTATACAAAGAGGTGGAGGGCTTTGTAGTATTGCCCAGAACATCTGTAATAAGTTTGGAGGTACTATTTCAAACATTGACCATGTGGGAGCAGTTTGAAAAATTTCCCATTCAAAATCTATGGGAAAAATGGATGAAAAGAGGGATGCGGGTAGAATATTAAAAAGAAAAATACAAGCACCCTTCCCCTCAATGAGCCAAACATTTTACAGTTGGAATGAAGTTTCTAGCTCAAAAACTGTAGGAGGAGTTAGGTTCCAAATTTGGAAGAATAAGAAGAAACTTGAGAGAACATCCTGTGATTGCTGTAACCAGCAATCGTACAATAAGAATTAGAGAGTGCATTTCCTGGACAAAATGCATGTGATCGCTGGTTGCATTAGCTATGGAAGGATGAATGAAAGAATAGAAGAGTGAGGGATGAGTGCCAACAGTATGAAAGTAATGGAGTGCTATCCTGTACTTTTGCTGTAGAATACATTTACCAAGTTTCGTGAACCTTAAGATGTCTAAGATTCGTCTAGTATGAGGATCATTCAAAATTTAAAACACAAATTTTAAAAATTAAAATCATCAAAGTAATCGCAAAAATATAAAAGGTTTAGTTTTTTTTTTTTAAACACTGCAGTGAGGAAAAGGATTACATATATCATGCTACTTCCAGCACGATGGGCAACACGGTGACTTATTAACAGGAACCATATCCTCAGACCTCAGGAGGACATGGGATTCCTCCAGACATCAAAGACACAGTTTAGGTCTCCGCAACTCATCTATAGTGTGTGACTGTGTGTGACCTTACAGCCTTCGATGGCCTGGCCACCCATGCAGCAGGTAGCCTACCTTCTGACCTTTTGGTTCCTAGTATTCAGGCTTGGAAAAGCAGGCAAAAGTCAAGATCTTCAGATCAATCTAGACCAAACAAGTGGAATACCGGATGATCACACATCTACAACTCCACAGGCAATTTATATATGAGGGAGACAAACCAGTTTGTACAAAAAATATGCTCTTTATTAAAAAAAAAAAAAAAAAATCCAGAATGCCAAAAGGAGAACGGCTACTCTCGCTAAACTGTCTTTGCATCAGATTTTACCCCAGGTGACCTGACTTTATGCCAAGGTGACCTTTACTGCTCCAGGCTCATTTTCTCCAGTAACTGCTACGGTACGCAAAGGAAGAGGTACCTCTGCCTTGCGTACTCACGGGTTGGGTGGCAGGCGCATCCCACACCTGGATTCTGAGCCTGCAGTCTCCAAGTCACTAGCACTGATGGGTAACATTTGATAACCCAGCCACGTCACCCCCCAAAAAAAAAAAAAAAAGAGAAAAGCTTGCTCTTTCATATCTGCTTCTGAGCACTCAAATACTGGGGGAGGAACATTTTACAGTTCACATCCCCGATTAAGAAGCAACAGCTAACTGTACATCAAAGACTCAGCAGTTATAAACTGTTTAAACAGCCCTTTGTGTCACAGTCCAAGATTAAAAAAATAATAAATAGCTGCAGGGTCAGATCTTTGTCACAACGTATTGTTGTATCCTGAGAAATAGTTACAGATGTCAGGTATGGGAGTGCACAGGTGGCAGTAATTGCTCTAATTTCACAAACATAAATGGAACTAATGAAAGACAAACAACAGGCAGCTTTTTGGTCCGTGATCATCATCATCATCATCATCCTCCTATGCTACCTCCGGTGTGAGGTCTGCCTGTCATTTCTCCGTCTCTCTCGTCGACGCTCTCTCTCTCTCTGGTGATCGCTGTGCTCTTTTCTGCGGTGACTGGGGGAGAGTGAGTGGGCGGGGGAGGACACGCTCCGGCTGCGTCTGTTGAAATGAGCAAGGGGTGAGTGGGGTTCCACTGTACCCTGGCCCCAGCGGCACACACGCGGCCGAGTCCTTTGGTACCTGCGTTTGGGGCTCCGGGAGGGAGGCGTGTGGAGCCGCTCTCTCCGATCATCACTGTGACTCTGCCTACTTTTCCTGAGAGAGGTGGGGGGGGGGTTAAATGATGTCTCATACAGAAATAAAAATTTCCCCACATGGTTAGCAATGCAACATGAACAGAATGCAGTGGGAAGAGAGGAGAAAGCCAAACTGGCACCCCTTCGTGGAGGGGATACAGCGTCAAACTACCCATAAAAAAGCTGGGCCTGAAGGCGAGTGAGAGACTGTGGAAGTCGGTCAGACAGACGCACACACGAATGCCTTTACCCACTGGCGAGATTTCGACACACGCCCTTCAGGGCCATCTGGGACCGAGGCGAGTCCCTGCTGACCTGTGTGACTCCAGGTGAGTCTGGGGGAGAGGAGGAGCAAATTAAACCAATTCATACTGCTTTGTAGCAGGCACTTCATTCACTTCCATTAACTAGTACAGGTGCTTCTACTGGTGTTTAACACTCACTGTAACCCGAGTTTTAGCTAATTCAGTAGTAACTGACCCTAAAACCAGCTCAGCAGGGGGGTGGGAACTCACTGGGTTTGGAGGTGGGGGAGAAACTGCTGGGGACCTCCAGGGTGGGGGTGCCATTAGGTAGCAGTGTGGTCCCCGTCAGGGTGGCCTTGGTGCGGACAGCATCCAGGGCCTGCCGGCACCGGGTCACGTGCTCCTGCAGGCTGGACAGCGGCACCGGTGGCAGCAGGTAGAGCCGGAGAATACGGCAGCATATCTCCTTCAGGTCCTCCTCAGAGGCTCCAAACAGCAGGAACCAAGGAGGGCAGGTAGGCAGGGGGACCTGAGGACAGGGGAAACAAGGGGGTTGTAGAAGTGGTGTGAGCTTTTCTTGATTCTGGTACCCATCCTATCCAAGGAGAATGCAAGTCGAAGCAAGTCAAACCTGCAAGGAGCGGGCAGCCAGGAAGATGCAGGCACAGGCAACCGTCTCTGCACTGAACCTCAGGAAAACATCTGTTCGCAGGCTGTCATTCATGTAATTCCTGAGGAGGAGAGAGCATGGAGTTAGAGAGACAGACAACAGAAGGAGGAACACATAGAAAGAGGGAGAAATGGTGCCTCACCATGCAGTCTGCACCAGCTGGGTGTTCTTCTCACACTCCAGTACCTGCAGGTACATGACGATAACCTGCAAGCAACACAGAAAAGGGGTCACACCACAGGAAGGCTCCACGAGACTGCTAACATGCACGCATGTCATTTCCCAGGCCAGTATGACCTTTTAGAGAAACACACACATGCATGCACGCACCAGGCCAGTATGACCTAAGAAGTGTTTTTAAATTCAAGATTAACCAGGGATTCTTGCAGAACACCTGAAACTGCTTCCTTTAAATCTTACATCATCGTAAGCTCTCCAGAGAGTGCAATGTCTAGTTCATTATTGTGGCTCGCTCTCTCACACACCTCTCCACTCAAATTATTGTATTTCAGGCTTTGTGACTGCTGAACCAGCTCTGCCATTGCCTCCATGTTGAGGTAATACAAGCTGGAGTTGCTTTCCCCAAAGTTTTCCAGACCAGTATTCATGTTTCTACCTTGTGTGGGTGCTTGACATGCACGCAGAAGCCCAGTTCCTTCAGCACCCGCCGCTCTGCCACAATCACCTGGTTCTTCATGCTGACGTAGTTGCTGTCCAAGAGCAGGGGTGTCGGCACCCTGGATGACCAGAGAGAGGCAGCTCATCACAAACAGAATGCAGCTGGTTTACCGTTACTTCCTAATAGCTTTGAATCCAAAGTGACTCGTTTTTTGCTCCCGTCGCATTCAAATTCTACAACTGCTCAGTCAGCAGTCTGTACTCACCTGTCCTCCTGGCCCTGCTTCAACCGGTGGAAGACATTGATGACGTCTCGAATTCTGCGAGGCTCCTCCTCAATTTTGGATGCCAGGTGGACGCATGCCATGGCAACAGTCTGGATCCAGAAGGAAAAGGACAGGGCTCATTCCATGTCAAATCAACCAATGGCCCACGTACTTCAGGCTCAATTCTGGAAAAATTACCAGGTGTACCCATGTTAGTCAAGAGACACCCTGTAAAATTTTTTTGATGTAAGATCAATACTTTCCAAGATACAGCCAGTTTACCAAGGGGGGGGGGTGTCGATTTTATCTGGCCTAAGTTTTTCATCAAAGTTCACAAGTCCATAGCTCAAGAACTAAACCACCAAGCAAGCTCAGACTTTGCACGCTGGTACATTAATTGGTATAGTATGTGACGAAATTAAAACATTTGGTCCAGATGACCCTGCATGGTCAAAGCAGCCCCTTGAAATTGACCAAAATTTTATTTGAGTTTTTGGCTTAGCCATGTTCAGGCCTCAGAAACACATATTTGTAACCAACACACACTTCTGATTTTTTTTTTCCCTTATTCAGATAACTATATAGGCTTTATGAAAAACCAATAAACAGAAAAGTAACTGTATCAGGGTTTGAACAGCAGACCTCTCAAATTCAAAAAATCATTTTGGATTTCATTTTCAGAGCGCCCTAACAGCATGTGGGAATGTGCAGATAATTTTTTAAATGTTTTTCATTTATTCTACATTGTCCCTTCTTTCTCAAAACACAAACCTTACTTTTCTTATGCAAACCTTTCATGTTTATTTTCCATCCTAAACAGGCTGAATGCTCCATGTGTCAATAATGGTAATCATTCAATTTTCAATCAGTAAGTTTTGATGGAAAGAATAAATCACTATATGGTTTAGTTCTTACTGCCACATGACACAATAACTGTACACAGATTCCAACAGGATGTCCTGTGCTACCTACAAAAGACAACACCACATCTAACCAAAATTTTTTTACTTCTCAGATGGAACTCCCTCCCATTACCAAAATTTCAAAAACTTTGCTAATCTTGTGTGTCGCAGAAGTGATTTTGGACTCGAAGCGAACTGGCATTTCTTTGCCAGATCCCATGGCAAGAATGTGTGTGATGGTGTGGGAGGCACCATTAAAAGGGAAGCGGCAAAAGCCAGTCTCCAAGCAGCAACTTCAGGAAACATTCTGACTCTACAGGATATGTATGAATGGGGCGTAGGACATATCAGAAATGTCAAACTTTTTCATATCAAATGACGACACCCTATCTCATGTTGCTGAACAGAGAATGCGAGTCTGCATGGCCAAAAGAGTACCTGGTACTCGAGAATACCACTGTTACATCCCTACAGAAGATGGCAAACTCAAAGTCAGCCGGATGTCTGGCAAAGACAGTCAATTGACTTTCCAAATATTCACCACTGAAGTAGCAGCTGAGATCCTGCCCTCTCACAATCACACTCCTGATGGATCAGATACGCCCCTCACATTAGACCAGTGTCCTACTGGAGGCTATGGTGGGTGCATGTATGATGAAAAATGTTGGATTGGTGTGATTCGTGACAAGAGTGAAGCAGAATCAGACATCCTGATATGTTTCATGCATCCAAACCACCCTACACAGTCTTTCCATTGGCCACCTAGAGACGATATCTGTTGGGTGCCATTACAGTGTGTCATCGCACTGCTTAGTGCACCTACAACAGTTAATGGGAGGCAGTACCATCCTGATCTCAAAGACAAAGATGCCCTATACTCTGCACTTCGATTGAAACAGACATGAAATGGGTCATATTCCTGCTGCCGCAATACCAAGATGTTAATATTTCATTATAACTAGTGTTGTATTTAATGATAAATCAAGCAGCTGTTGTTCATGTGTTGTGCTTAATGTGCCTTTGGTGATTTATTTTTTTCCCCCCATTAATCCTCTACTCAAGATAGTGATGAAGAATTGGATGATTATCATTACTGACAAATGGTGAATTTAACCCATGTTTAGAATGGAAAATAAAAATGAAAGTCACACAAGATGTTTTTTGAGAAAAAAGGGACCATGTAGGATACAGGAAAAATAAAAAAGTCTGGACATTCCCCCAGTGCATTAAGCTGGTCTGAAAATTAGACCCAAAATTATTTTTTCCACAGTTGAGAGGTCTGCTGGTGAAACCCTGAAGCAGTTTGTTTATAACCTTTTGAAAAGCCCTGTGTAGGTATCTAAACATGGAAAAAATTTCAGCAGGCCTAAGCATGCCAAAGATGCAAAACATATTCCCCCCCCCAATTTTTGAATGTCTGCTTTTCTGGAAAAATCGGTTGATTTGACATAGAATGACCCACAGGTGTTGGGGTGGTGTAATTAAACAGCCAGTTCAACCAGACTTAAAGGCTTCGGGAGAGGCATGGACTATTAAGGCACAACCTGTGTGGGAAATCAAAAAAGTGTGAGCCAGCACACACAAGTATCTGTGATAATACTCAACAGCTACCGTACGTACCTCTCCACAGTGCCTGATGAAGGACTTGCAATAAAAGAACCTCTGAAAAAGAATCTGCCCGGTCGCCATGGCAACCTGCGTTGGTCACCAGAAAACAGACTGGTTGTTAAATGTGTCCATAATATAAAGGGGATAAATGAGAAAATGAGAGAAAGAGGATGAATGTTAACTTAAACTGGGACATTTTGTATAGCATGTGTTCCCGTGAATGTAATTCGGTTTACGCAAAAGTGCTTGTGGCAAATAGCGACAAAAACAAAACAACGGTTTTAAGGGCTTCGCAGTCCAGCCCATGGTCATTCAGTTAAATACCAATATTAATAACAATAATTAGCACCCTCTGATATACGCTTATGTTTAGTGCTGCTCTTCTCGTTCACGTGTGAGTGTCGAGATCCCAGAAGGTCTTGCAGCGCTTCTTCCTTTCTAACACTCCGACTTCCGCCTCCACTAAATACCACGGCTTTGCTTAACGTGCTAACCTGCGGTAGCCGAAGCAGGATACCGGCGGCCTGGATGAGTTCACAGCCCTGTTTCCTCAACTGCTCCTCTACGTCTGCTGGTAAGCCCTGTTCCGCCGAGGGACTTCGCGTCAGCCGCTCGTCCGGCAGAAGGCAGTTATCGAGCGTAAGCAGCACTCCGGAGTATCGGCTATCTCCAATAAGAATCCCTTCTTCGACCTCGCCAGGGATCCTAAGTTTTCCAGCTGCCATAACAGACTCCACAGCCATTCGAACAAAGCCAGAAATGACCAAGGCCTTTACTCCCGTGGAACCGTTTTTAATCCCTGACGTTTGATTGGATACGTAATACACATTGAGCGCGTCATAAAACGCCAATGTTGGCGATGATTGGATGACTGGTCATGAACTCCACTAACCAATCACATCGAAGGATATACCGTGCGTTGCTTTTTTGTCTGCCAATAGTTTTTACGTATCGTATAATAGCCCGCAAACTGGCTGCGTTTAAATTTGGACTTTAGGTGTACGCTTGATCCCGCATTTGTGAGACCGTATGTTTTTGCGTATCGTTTTGAACTTCAGGTAACCACGGTAATTATGAAACGCAAACAGTAGAATAGAACTAATGAAAACCGCAATAATACTGTGAACGACAATGATATAATTTGAATTACCAAAAATAATAATAAATTAAATTACCAAACAACGCAGCATTTATTATTTCTCAGAAGTACGTCTGCAAATTCATGTTAACCAGTCGTTTTTGGTGCACTCTACACGACTAGGCAAGTCAAGTATTTTTATTATCACGTGTTATATAAACAGTGAAATTTTTCTGCTACAGTTGCAAGGTAAGGGACAGGTACATGGTTATAGGGCAACAACAATGCAAACACAAACAAATACAGAACAATAACAAATGATGCAACATAGGATGCAAAGCAATGCAACATACATTACATGGGAGGAATGGGGCATCAATAGTGGAAAATATAGAATGGCAGCATTAAATAAGTTATAAATAAAAATCAAGGGGAGGGATGTGCAATATTTATAAAGGTAGTAGAAACAAATAAAGAGCAGCAGCAGAGTGTATCAGTGAGCAACTACTGTATAGTAAAGTATCATACAGGTCACTATTTCAGTAATCTGATCGCTTGGGAGAAGAATCTGTCTGCACTGGCAGTGCTTTCCAGAGGGCAGAAGTGTGAAGGTGGTGTGAGCACGGTGGCTGATGTGCCAGATGATTGACTCAGTCCTCTTTTGGCAACGGGAGAGGTATATGGATTGCAGAGGGGGAAGATCTGTGCTAATGATCTTTGAAACAGTACGGACAGTCCTTTGCAGCATTTTGAGGTACTGAATGGTTAGGTTTCCCATCCATGCTGTGGATCCTGTCAGGATGCTCCTAATTGTGTGGTGGTAGAAATTCACCAGAGTTTTACTTCCGAACCCAAAGCTCTTTAGCCTCCTCAAGAAGAGCTGTCTCTGTTGAGCTTTCTTGAGAATGCAGCTGGTGTTGAGAGACCAGGAGAGGGAGTCAGTAATCTGGACACATAGGAACCTGAAGCTATTGACTGTCTCAGCGAAGATTCCATTGATGAGTAGTGGGGAGTGAGGACCTCTGGTCTTCTTGATGTCGATGATGATCTTGTTTCTCTTGCTGATGTTCAGGGAGAGATTGTTGTGGCACTGTACAGTCAGGTCTCTAATTTTCCCTTCTGTAGGCAGCCTTGTCACTGTGGTTAATGAGGCCAATCACGGTGCTGTCATTTGCAAACTTAACAATGCTGTTGCCCTCTTATTTTGCCACACAGTCATAGGTAAACAGATTGTATAGCAGTGGACTGAGGCAGCAGCCTTGTGAGATGCCAGTGTTGATTATGAGCGTGGATAATCTTTTGTTGCCCGTTCTCACTGTCTAGGGTTTGTTAGACAGGAAGTCAGACATATAGGGAGAGATGTAGCTGCTCAGACTAATGACACTTAGCTTTAACGCCCGTTTCGATGGCACAATGGTGTTAAAAACCGAGCTATAGTCAATGAACAGCATATTGACATACGGGCTTTATTTCTCTAAATGTCCCAGAGCAGTGTGCAGGGCGAGGGAGATGGTATCATCCATGGATCTCTTGTACCGAAATGAAAACTGGAGTGGATTCAAGGTCAGAGAAATATTTGCATTAATGTACAACATGACCAGTTTTTCTAGACACTTCATGACTACGGAGGTCAGAGCAATGGGACGGTCAATGAGGCATTTTTAATTTTTCCATAGAATATAGAAAAAAGCAAATTTTTCCAGTTTTTAAGCACGGGGATTTGCATTTGTGTCTTGACGTAGCATTTTCTAATGCATTTTGGTGTATTTAGAATAGAATATCATGGTATTTAGTTTTGAATATTCAGTTTCTCCAAGGGAACCCTTCCATACCATTTCTGACTCCAACCTACTCGAAACCTTGGAAGGTCTCAGACTCTTGAGTATTCCTCAGAAATGTCATATCATCTCGTTTACATATCACACTATAAGGAGTTGCAATGGTACTGTAATTTCATTAGTATTTAACTTCATCTTGTTTCAGGAGAGTGTTGAAAAAACAACATTTTATCAGATAACTTTTGGAAGGCAGGCCTAATTAAATCTATTTTGAAGGTATCCACAATTAGTCTGCCATGGTCATTTAAGCCTATAGCTACTGATGAAAATGAGTAAATTAATACAGTTTCGTGTTGTGTCAACTCATATATTTAAAATAGTAATAATAATATTAATAACAATAATAATAATACATGTGGTCACTTTACATGAATTTAAATAGCTTAAAACATAAACTCATACAATAAAACAATGTAAAGTACATTAACATGCAACTATAAATAAAATAATAAATTAGAGACTCAATGCACAAAATAAATTATACAAAAATAACAATGAAGTAAAAAGTTCACGAAAGAGAGTAATCTAAATGTGACAGATGGGTCATAAGACATGATTTAAACAGAGCAATTGAATCCAGTTGCTGGATATTCAAAGGGAGAGAGTTACAAAGTCTGGGTGCTGAGCAGCTGAAGGCCCTGTTACCCATAATCTAACAGAAGGAATAATTCAGCTGAGGAAGAGTGAAGAGTGTGCAAAGGAGTGTAGGATTGTAAGAGATCAGAGTGGTAACTAGGGAAAAGGTTGTGAAGGGCTTTAAAAGTAAGTAAAAGTATTGTAGACTCAGTCCTGTATTGGACAGGAAGCCAGTGAAGCTGAAGGAGTGTATGGGTAAGATGGTTGCTAGATTTAGTGCACGTGATAATATGAGCAGCAGAGTTTTGGATGACCTGGAGCTTATGGGGGAATTTATTATGGATGCCTGTGAGGATGGCATTGCAATAATCAATGTGGGAGATGACCATAGCATGAACAAGAATTTCTGTGCTGTGCTGTGTGAGCGTTGGTGCGAAGTCTCGCGATATTGCAAAGGTGGGAAAAAGCAATTTGAGAACCATTTTAAATGTGAGAAAATAGCGTGTACTCTCCAACATGACAGCAAAGCTATTTACCTGAGAGCAGTGTGGGACAGAAGGCCGTTGATGGAAATATTAAAACTGTGTGCTTGGGAAAATGCAGATCTGGAACCAATAATCAGAACTTCTCATTTATTTCCCTTTAATTCTAAGAAGTTGTAGGACATCCAATTCCTGATGTCTTGAAGGCACTTAGTGAGGGTCGTGGAAGTTAGAGTGGTGTTTGCTTTAGTAGATAAGTAAAGCTTAGTGTCATCAGAATAACAGTGATAGTGGACATCATGATGGTGGACAATATTGTCTAAGGGGAGGAGATATATAATAAATTGTAAAGGGTCCAATACTGATACCTGTGGGACACCCTGGGTTATAGCAGAGACCTCAGACCCAAAGTTTTTTATTTGAACATATTGTCTGTTCCAGTGATGTGCAATACCTGTAACTCCTATGCTAACCAAGTGTTTAAGCAGCAAGGAGTGAGTGATGGTATCAAATGCTGCACTGACGTCTAGGAGAATCAGAATAGAGAGCAAGCCAGCATCCCGGGGATGAAGAATATCATTTGTAACTTTAACCAGGGCAGTTTCAGTAGTGCGTTTAGAGCAGAAACCAGATTGAAAGGGCTGTAACAGATTATTAGAATTCAAATGTGACTGAAGCTGTAAAGTGACTACGTGCTCAAGAATTTTGGAAAGATATGGTAAATTGGAGACTGGTCAATAGTTACTGAGATCAGTGGGATCCAAGCTGGGTTTCTTAAGGAGAGATGTCACTGTAGTCGTTTTTAACAAAGAGAGAACAGTACCAGATGTTAGGAAAGTGCTAATTATTGCAGTTATCATATTGTGGGCAGACACGCTTAAACCAGACCAGTGGGGATGGAATTGAGCTGGGATGTGGATGATTTAGATTTAAGAATAACTTTCTTTAGGTAGAGTAAACAGAGAAATGGAGGAAGTGAGTACAGAACTAGTGTTGGTCAGCCATGGAAGCTCTTCAGGCATACTGACAGCTGCACCTAGCTGTTCATAGATGGTGTCAAGTTTCCAGTTCAAATAGCTCAAAAATGCAGCACATTGTTCACTAGATATGTGGGGGAGATTTGTGTCAAGTAACTGAAGTAGGCTGTTCACTTTAGAGAAGAGGGACCTTATGTTACCCTTTCCTGAGCTGATAACAGATGCATAAGGGGAGAATTTCACACTATTAAGAACATTCTTATAGTGGTGTAGATGATCAGCATACATCTGCCTGTGAACAGCTAGACTAGTTTCAATGCTAAAGTGTTCAAGATGGCAGCCTATGGATGTTAACTGATGATGCTCAGGGGTACACCAGGGAGCGGAGTGGATGAAATAGACTTTTCTGGTTTTTGGAGGAGCTAGGGCATTAAGCGCTGCCAATAGGGTGTTGTTATAATGCTCAGTAACAAGTAGGGAACCAGGGGATCAGTAGAGGATAAGGGAAGAGCTTTGGGACGTGAGTTAATATAATTAAATAAATCAATCAAGTTCAGGTGTTTCACATTATGAAATGTAATGGACCGCTTGACTTTGGCTTTGCTCAATGGAAAATAGACATCAAATAAAATGACCTTATGCTCAGAAATGGGAAATTCAACTGCAGAGAAATTAGAAGGTGCACCTGAGCAACAAACTCAATCTAAAATATGTCCTTTTTTATATGTGGGAAAATTCACAAACTGACAAAGACCTAAGTATTCCAGAGTAGAAATAACATCATTAGTAAAAATATTATTAGAATTATCAACGTGAATATTATCCAAGTAAAATTGTATTAGGGGACATTGCACCTATTTGGGTCAGTAGACATGAGAAATCACCAATAAAAGCAGCTGATTGTTTTGGCGATCTACAGTATAAGCAACAACTATAACAGCAATTATTATTATTATTTAATATAATAATGGATAAAGACATTTTGAAATAACATTTCAATGGAACTAAGGTCAGGACTCTGATTTTCACACCTTATCTCAAACTCTTCCTACTTTTCCTTGTCAGGGTTGCCATCTTAATCATTCTAAACTACATCATTATATTTAATCCACTCTGTTGTTGATTTTGGTTTTAGAAAACAAATGCCCAAAAAACCTGCTGTAGAATTTCTTTCATTTGTAAATGATCCACTTGACTGTAGAGTGATTGATCATTTTGTAATTCTCTCCAGTCTTATGAGCTTTAAAGACCGCTTCTGAGGATCTCTCATATTTCATTTGTATGGACCCTATTTATATGTTACAAAATTTATTTGGATTTTCTTTTCTTTCATGACAGAACAAGTCAAAGCTATAATTGAATTGACTTAAACACTTGAATTCATTCACCCACTTCTCAATAGGTTATTATCTTAGACTTTCACATATTTTTCAATGACCTTGATTGATTCAAGCATTTCAACGTACTGATGTCCCTGCCATAGTGTGCACATGACAAATAAAAGACTTTGATAGAAATATCACAATGTTTTTGTTTGTTAAACTTTCATGTGTATTATTATGACTTAGATAAAGATCAGATCACATTTTAGGAGCCATTCATACATAAATCCTGATAATTAACAAGGGTTCACAAACTTTTCCTCATAACTGTCCTTTATTTAAAATCCTTCTTCAAACTTACAAAAGAGTTCACACAATACAGAAGAAAAAACATATAAAAATAATTTTATTTTGAGAAAGAGACTTTAATGCAGAAATTTCAATATATTACTTTACATCGACACGAAATTGTAGGCCTAGTCATCAGTTTTTATTTTTTCTTTACAAGACCTCTGCTGGTCGCTTTGCTGCAGTACCGAAACGTGACCACCGGGGAGCAGCAGGCACACAATAGTGCACAGATTATGTTACGTGCTTTTTGGCGTTAATTTGCATGCCTAGGTTTGTACAACAGTATTAAAAAGGAATACGACGTATTAATAATGCTAAACAATGCGAGTGTTCGATTAAAAGATTATGAAGAGAACAGGGTGTCTCTGCACCTGTTAATCCAAGTGTTTTTCTATTCAGGAGCCTGAGCAAACAGGAGACAACTAGTTAACAAGAGGCATTTAATACAAAAGAAAAGCATATCCTCCATCCTCTGACATAACATGAAAATTATTTGAATTAGCTGTATATATTTTAGAAAATTTTTTTAAAATAAGTACAGTTTAGTAGGAGACTAGGGGAACTGTTTGAGCAGTGGTTAAAAATAGACACTCTAAATTCCAGCTGAAAATTGTATTGTATAATCCTATTTACAATACTCCGGATGAAATATTTTCATTAATTCATCCATCCAACTATGTTCCAACTGTTGTCCTGAGAAGGACTGTATGGCAAAGGGCACACTGGAGCTTTTCCCGGGCAGCATAGAGCAAGGACAAGGCATGTGTACACCCTGGGCAGGAAGCAGGTTCTTGATTTATCAGCTGTATTAAACTGAAAACTATTCTTATTGCCCTTTAACAGCAGGTGTCAAACTGGCTCACCATCTCAGCAGTGATTTCCTTTACTGTGTTTTTTATAAATGCTGTTATCAATTCCGAAAAGTCATCTTTCAGGAGGTTCTCAGGAATCACTCAGAAAGTACCAGAGTGTGAAGCTGAGGAAATGAACACAAATTATGGTTGCCACACATTCTCTTGGGAACCAGTACATCAGAGCTAATTTTGATTTGATCACTTGGCTTGGATCTTTGTAAATATAAACCTTTATGGTAATTACCTTCAGGCCTATGGTTCACGTTAAGTTTTATTCCAAGTTTAGAAGACGTGCCTTAACATGGTCATTATCATGGGAGTTGTTTTGAACAGGAAAAAAAAGCCTCATATCGTCAGATGTGGTCTGGGCACACAGATGCGGGGTCAGCTGTGTCCTGTTTGAGTTTAGATTTCTTTAAGTTGTTCGCCAAGAAGAGCTTGATGATTGTTAGGGATCACAGGGTGGGGGGCCTGGTCACCGCTGCTGTGTCCCCACACTTCTTTTCCTCACGGTCCCACCCACTGGCCCTTCTGAGAGTGGGTTCCTTTTTGGGATCCTTAAGTACGGTCTGCCACACAAAGACACAGTACTTGAAATTTCACAATAAGGTCAGCAGGTGGCATGCTAGTTAAAGATGTTGAAGATACACAAGTACTGTATATGATTCATGTATACATATACTTGTACATACATTGGTTAGCCCATGTATGTTTCATGCATGGATGCTTATTACATGCACAATGACGTGAAAGTGACATACATGATTGCAGCTGTGCAGTGCAGCAGAGTCCGTCACCACGTGCCGTCCAGTACACCGGTGACACACAGATACGACTGTTGGGTGCCAGCTTGGTGAGCGTCGTGGAGAGAGAGCTGGGAGGCAGGTAGAGAGAGGACTTCTGCCTGGAGTAGCTGTAGTCCTCTCCCTCCCAGCTCACCCAATACCCCTGCAGTCCCTCCACAGCCCCTGACCAATGAACCTGGACCGAATCACTTCCCACAGTTGTTAACTGCAAGTCTGACAAGGCGGGAAGCTCTAACAGGGAGAGAGAGCATGATTAAATTGCGGGTGGGGGGGTGGGTGGGGGAGGTTTTTTTTTCCAGTGTCTTGGACAATGACATAACTGCAGGGTATAGTTCCTCACCCTCCTGAGTGCAGATCTTGACAGACATCGCCTTCTCCTGGCCAGAGGAATGCAGTGCATTAATGGTGACCAGATACTCTGTACCAGGTTGTAAGCCGGTCAGCTCTGTAGAGTTCTGGAGTCGATCCACCGTGATAGTCTGGACCGGTCCCCTGGGCAGAGCCCCATACTCCACTTGGTACTGCAGCACAGAACTGGGCTGCTGTGGTCCCCAGTGTAATCTCACACTTGTTGTCCCATGCTTGGAAACCATGACGACAGTTGGACTTAGCACCTCTGAAAAACAATGTAAGGAGAAGGGAATGGTGTTGATGACAGAAGCACAGATGAGAAACAGTCCACAATGCAACAGAGCCTTTCGTATATAATTGTACATCCTGGAGAGCACATTCATCTTTATATTTCTGGAGAAAACCCCTCCTGTTCTGAAGGACGCACTTGTATTTTCAGGCTGATCATGAAAAGACAATTTTCATTATCCTTCTCCAGGGTATACTCATTCGTTCTTACACTTAATCTTCTGCTTTTGAATTTAGTCCTGAGATTAAGGAGTTGCAAGCTGAAGATATATTTATCCTATATTCTGTAAACTGCCAGCATTAGTTGGTATTAGTAAAATTTCAGAATATAGCTGGAAATTATATTCAGCATTAAAGCATCTGCAGAACTATGAAACCATGTTAAATAACAGTTTTGTTTACGCATAAGAATCTGATTTTTTTTAATCTTCCTGTACAGACCATCTGCCCCCATTGTTCAGGAAGAACAGGCCTTCTTCCTCAACCACCACATCCATTCCTGCTCTAAGCCAGTCTGCTTAGGTAAGCATCAGAGTTTAACACAGAATAATCTAAGGCATGGATGGGCGGTCTAGACAAGGACACAGCCCAAACAAATGAGAGCGGGAGGCAAACAATGACATTCCATGGGTGGAATGACAGGAAGAAAAATCCCGAATCAGAGGGCTGATAGTGTGTACAGAGAGATTTCAAGCGTATTTGGAATTTGGTGGAAAATGGCAGACGTCAGTGAGATGTTTCATGGAATGTTGATGGAAAAAATGGCATGCTGACAGATGGCCGTCAGTCTCACCAGGCTTTGTGGTGAAGGTGACAGACTGGGGTCTCACAGGGAGCAGGCTGGAGTGTGTCATCAATGTGGCTGTGTATTTGGTGTCTGGCTGTAGATCTGTGACAGTGGTCTGCCAGGCATCGCCGGGCAAAATGAGCCGTTTGTACCCGGGTCCACCGGTTGCAGGGCTGGTTTCTCCTCCATTCCCTGGACCAGGAGTGACGCCTGGGCCGAAGTGCAGCTCATAGCGACCTCCAGTGGTGCTCAGTAGGGGGCGCCACTGCAGGAGTGCGCTGCGGGATGACACGTCTCGGACCTGCAGCCGCTCTGCTCGTATCAGCTCTAAATGGGGGTGTATACAGTGAAAGGGAAGAGCAGCAGGAGAGAGGGAAAGAGAGAGAGAGAGAGAGAGAGAGAGAGAGAGAGAGAGAGTGTGAGGGCGAAAGACAGAGGGGAGAGAGAGAGAGAGAAAGAGAGGGGGAAAGGGCAAATGACAGAAGAGTGAGAGAATGTGATGGAGATTGAGAGAGGGAAAGAGTGAAAGACAATGACAAATGGGATAGAGAATGAGGGAGAGAGAATGCAGAGGGAAGAGAGAGTGAAAGTGAGAGTAAAAGAGAGACGGAGAGAGAGTGTGAGTTTAAACATTATACATCCACGTGATGCTTTAATCTGAACGACCAAAACTCAGTATTTAACATGGAATTGTTTCAGATTTATCAGTTTGTTGGCTTTACATGTGTGTTGCTTCTGCCCAATGTTTATTTGTGTGTTCTAGTTTATGGAGGCTTGTTCTCCTTTGAATGGCTTTCAGATTTGTTCTAAAGCTTGCAGTCGTGACATTTAACATTTCTCACATCCAAAATCTACTCAAGACATTAGAAGAAAAAAGAAGTATTTCTAGAAATAAACAGACAATTATTAGAAATGATCTGCAATGCACTGCAATGCTGAGTTACCGAGACCATGAGATTTTGTTAAAAAGACTCAATCTGGAAGACCCATGAGTTTTCATAGACAATATGGGTGGTGGTGGTGGTGGGGAGAGGTTATTCAGTTGCCCAAAGATTCCACCTGGATCAGGCCCTCCCACCCTGAGTTACCAGGCAAAGAGGAACACGGAGAGGTGAAAGTTAACTTTGAAGGGGATGCAGAGTCCAGGGGCAGAAATGGGCGGAAATTTGCACGAGTCAGCCGTGCCCAGAAACTCTCTGAAAGACCACTGGCGGCAGAAAAGCACTCAAAACAATTCAGCAGAAATGTTTCCCAGTCGGATGAGACCAAATGACAGCCTTTGTGTACAAATGTCAAGCAGTATGATGTGTAGCTAAAATGGTACATCGGTCAATTGTCAGCATCTTCAGAATCGAGCAGGAGGCCGACGGCATTAAGGAATGCTGCTGATTCTCCTGAGCAGGAACTGCGAAGCTGGTTAGATACGTAGAGAAGCTGGACAGAAAGAAATACCTGTGCCAGTCCATCAAAGACTTAAGTGGAGAGAGATTCATCTTTCAGGATGATAAGCTACACCGAATTAGCACCAGAATACGAGGGCTATAGAAACCATATTCTGCAGCCATAAAAACTCAGGAAACTGATGTTTCTAAAAAATCTCCAAGCAAAACGAGGAAGTCTGAGCAAACCTGACAACAAATGAGAAAGCCATAGAAAGCTGCTGGAGACCTATGAGTGTTATTGCTTAAATGGCTGTCAGTAGTACTCTTGTGAAATATTCCTACAGATGTATGGATTTGTACTGCACCTTCTATAACCTTGCCTTCCTTTTAGGTATTTTAGTTGAAAATGTGTAGCTAAAAAATTGAGAAGGCGTTTTTGCAAGTAGAGGAGGGTTACAGGTGGATCCGGCATGCCCTACAGAGAAAGGTTAGGGGTGGATCCGGCGTGCCGTACAGAAAAGGGTTACAGGTGGATCCGGCATGCCCTTTCTGGGCTCCTCCATTTTTCTCTAATGCCCCCCCTCATATTCCACCCACCCCCCAACTTCACTCACCAATGATGGCATTCCTGAAGTCCTGCATGATAATATTCATGTCATTGGAGTCCACGACCTGCAGGTGTGTGTCTGTGGGTGGTGTCACCACCCTCCGCAGCACCTGGTAGCCCCCATGTCCAATGGACACAACCAACACAGACACTCCGCTCTGTCGCAGCTTGGCCATGGGCTCCTCGATTGGACCAGGCTGCACGCCATCTGTCAGCCATACCAAGACCCTGGGGACGGCTGGCCGGGCCCCACCAGGACCTCCCGGTACCAGCAGCTGATCCCGAACCAGCCTCAGCGCCTCTGCCGTGTTTGTCTCGCCTTTGAGCTGCCTGGTGGAGTGCAGCGCCCCCTGCAGACTGCGCTGTGTGTTGTGGGCCTCGAAGTTGAACTCCAGGTGCGGCTTGGTGCTCACCTGCAGCAGGGCCACCCGCACCTGGTCAGACCCCAATGAGAACGGGGCCAGCAGTTTGGACAGGAAGTCTCGCATGCTGTGGAACTCAGAGGATGACACACTGGCCGAGGAATCCAGCAGGAAGAGGACATCCCCCTCGCAGCAGTTTAACACTGAGGAAACAGGGGGAGAGAGCGGTCAGTCACAGAGAGGGTAGAAAAAATTCTGTCTTTTAAATGGTTTAAAATAAGGCAAAGCCAAACTGAGGCTTCAAATGCTTAGTGCCATCTCAACTGTTAAACACGGTAGTGAACCTCACTGAGACAGCAATAGTGCAGCAAATGACTGTGACATCAAATCGTTCTGAGACAGCTCAGAAATGGTGGATCAGGCGATGTGGACCCGTTGCCCGGATACCATGGCTCCACTGCACTTTGCTGAAGCGGCACGAGGACGAGCAACACATTCCTCACAGAAGAGCAGGTAACAACTCAGCTTAAACCCAGGACTTTCATCACGTCAACAATGGTACAGCACAAGGGTTCTCAGCCTCATCGACCTCGAGGCCCAGCTATTTATCGTTACGGTCTCTCCCGAGTACAGATCTGCGGACCACAAGGGGGCAGTGACAGCCCACCTGTGGAACCTGGCCCAGTTGTTGTGAAACTCTGATACGACATGTAAATGTGTGACAGGACAACCAGGTGTCACAGTAGTTAACGATTCCAGTTCGTATCCTGCACTTCCATGATGGGCTACCTCTTCAGCTACTTGTTAATCTGATTACAAAAGATGCTTTCGATGATTGTTCTGCAAAAAGAACTAAATATCTAAATGGCATCTGATACACCAACCTGAGAAAACAGACCAACATATAACTGTCTAATATTAGCCAACTGGCTGGCTATTAAACGTGAACTATTTTTTTTGGAGTACAGTCCAGTCTTTGGAAACGTGATTTTCTATCTGGAATTTGAAAAGTAATAAATTGTAGTTTTTTGGGTTTTTTTTTGCATCAAAAAGATTCATTTGGAGAATATTGACACAGAATGAGATTAAAATGCAGCTTCTGAGAATGTTTTCCCAAATGTGACCATGTCCCTTAAGCAAAAATGACAATGGCAGATGGAAAATGTCTCCATGGTAACACATGCATCGACATCTCTATATTTGCTCCATCTTTTCCACACACAAACACACAAGATAAATGCAGCTCTGTTTGCCTCACATTTTAGCGTGATTGCTTAACCCTCTCAAACCCCAAGCCAGAATAATTCAGACATTAGAAAACTCATAACAAATGAAATATTTAGGTGGTTTTATATTATTAAAACTGATTTGATTCAATTATTTTCCATGATTTTGCGCTGTTGTGGGGGAACGTCACCAGAAGATGGCAAAGTTTGTCCCTAAAAAAATCAGGTAAACACACACACACACACACACACACACACACACACACACACACACACACACACACACACTCCCTTTCATCCCCATCTCCTGGTGATAAGACCATCCCATAACCATTAACTATGACTCTATGGAGCAAGACATACAATAGCAGAAAAACAAAGGAGGAAAAAGGAGTGAAACAAACAGGAAAGAGAGATGGGTGAGGCAGGAGTGGGGAGAGGCTGGATGGCAGACAGGGGGAGAGGCAGACGCTCCCAGAATCCTGTGGGGCAGGTGCAGATGTGAGCCAGGCGTAGGTAAAGAGATCAAATAAGGCCGAGAGGGAGGGGAGGGAGGTGTCAGGTTACAGACTGGAGCTGACCTGGCAGGGGGAGCGAGATGGGTGGGGGGAGGAAGGTTGCTGACATTCCTTTAAAGAAGATGGAGTGGAATGACGTCTTACATTCCACACACGTGCGTGCGTGCGTGCGTGCGTTTAGCAGTCTTTGTCTGTGGCAAAACCTGAAGAAACAGTCACTGTGGGGACAAACTGCTACATTTTGGTGACCCCCCCCCATTTCTGTCTACATAATCTTTAACCCCAAACACCCACAACATAGAAACACGCTGAAGGTTCTATTCCTTCCCCTTATTTACATGGTCATATTCCAGCCAGCATACACCACAAGCTGAGCATCTGCTTTTCTCTGTATCTGCCCCCACAAATATCATTCATTCTCATTAAAAGTGTGTGTGTTCTGGAGGATGGCAGGACTTTCTGAAAAATGATACCAACACAGCATGGATTTTGTGTGGACCTCACAGAGAGGGGAAAAAAAAAATAAAAATCACAAAACATAAATGCCTGGCAGCACAGTTCATACTAAACTTAAAACGGCATTCTGTGTGCAAGCATCACTGCTCACAGCAATGGTTTGTGCTGGTTCTACAAGAGTCAAGTTCCTGCAACAGGGCGGGTGGTGCAGGAAGGCCTAACACACAGGCATAACCAAAACCCACACATCTGGGCTGAATGAGTTGGACAAACCACAAGAAGGATTTCATAAATATTTTGACAGTTAAGTAGCAAGTGGAGAATGATAGTGGTATATACCAAGGTCTGGGGTGGGGGTGCTGCTCAAGGATCTTTTGTAAAGCTTACAGCTGGGGATGAAGTAAACAGAAGGGTGATTAAAGCGCTCTTGCAGCACGAGACGAGGAGGATAATGGGGGAAAGGTAACCGTGAGGAATAGAGCCAAATGACCTTGAGCATGCTGTGGAATCTTCTGCACAAATTCTGCAATGGTTTCAGGGAAAGAGAAACACACACACACACACACACACACACACAGTCCTACACTAATTCAGTCATTCACACACCCTCACTTATTTACCCAGTCTCTCACACACTCATACACGGCTTCATGTTCCAGCACATACTCCAAATGCAATTCCAGCTGCAGCTCCCAGAGACATTGTCCTGCAGGAGACCAGCAGGTGTGCTTCTGTGAGGCAGCTGAGCTTCAAACTCACTCCAAAAACCAGGCGTACATCTGGCGGACAATATCAGGCATAGATCCTGACCAGAGGGCCTGCCTCTCATGGAAACTGACTTACTAGCATTTCCCATGCAGGAAAAAAATACATACAATACACAGTTCAAAACGGACCCGGTGCCCTCAAACGCGTGTCTATGTTAAATGTCCTTGTTCTGGTTTGCAGATAGTGCAGCCTGTCTGTTTTTTTCCTGCTTGCACATTAAGGAGGCAGAGTTTTGTGGCTGTTCGATCGCTGGGTCAGTGTAGCTCAGCAACACTCGTCTCCCTGTCAACACAGCATGACTAATAGGTTTTCCACACTATGGCCACACAGAAGTGCTATTGTCCAACACAGTAGTACCCCTCCAAAATTGATAGAGATGATGAAATGACAGGGGAGTGTTGTACCTTGTATAAAGTTGTGTATGTTTTGTTGCTAAATCCCAACCCTGGGTAGGAAAAATCAGAAGCACATGGTCACTCATAATCAGCCACTGTACTGTTATTGAAAGGCTTTGTGCCTTTTGCTGGATTTAGTATTGGGTTTGGGCTGAAAGCCTATACCCAGCACACCCACAGAAGACAGCGTGCCATTTCCCAATAGCGAACACCTCCCCAGCTCGTTGGGGAGCGAGACAAGCGTTCAGACATTAAACATGACATTAAAGCTAATGGCCACAGAAAAATGTCAGGAAATTCTGAAGAAAAGCAAGAAAAAATTAATTCTGTAGTTGAGGCCATAATAATAAGTGCTGGAAACCTAACTGTTGATAAGCCTTTGCTGGTAAAAATGTCACTCATTTCTCTTCCTTCATCATTGGACACAGCTGCATTTAGGGAGTATCTGCAGGATGACGATGTAGTTCAATTAAATTAAAAGAGAAGTACTGACACGGTCAGACAGTCCCCCAGGTCTGGACCCACACTTGTCCGTGAGCAAAATGAGAAACTCAGCCAACAGGGTTCTATATGTTCCCTGAAGACCTAAGAAAAGAACAGATCTCATTGTCCAGTTTGTCAAACCTGGGCACCTTATATCAGCCCACAGCCAATCCTCTCCCCCATTTGCTTGACGATCCCTCCCCAAAGTCTTCAATGGGTACACTGGTTAATCACGATACATTAAATTGTGGGAAATAAGCAAGGCATATCATGAAAAAAAGTGTAAGTTCATCTGAGGAGCTTCACTTCTCCTGATTTCAGTCAGCATGAGTCTTCCTGGCTTAGAGATCCATTTGTTATGGTCTTTGACATGGGTTTTGACAAGCCGATACTTTTCAAGACATGTTTTCCAAAAACTGTCCCTGCCAAATTTTTGTGAAATCTTTCAATATACTACAAGATCACATCTTAACATCATCTGAGGAAAGAAAAAAAAAAAACAAAAAACAACTCAGCCATCATCCTGAAAGCCAAACGTGTTTGAAATTGTTAATTGTATTAAAATAACACCCAAGCCAAAGTTAAAAATGTTGACATCTTTGTAGTTTAGACACATGGGTTCCTCTCGTATTGGTGTAACTGTATCAGGGATTAACTTTTGTTTGTGAATTTTCTCCTGAATAACTCTACATCACCGAAGAAAACAATACAATTACATGCTTGAAGTAATGATGAATTAAAATGTGACATGTGAGACAGCAAGTTTTAACACCCTTATTTCATAGTTTGGTAAATACACCACATAGCTACTAAACACTTAACTGGATAACAGCTACATAACGGAGGAAAAAACTGACTTTCAATGGTATAATGTTATAGAGTATTGTAATCCACATCATCCCACATTACAGAATTCACCAGAAATAATTCTGACAATTTGTTGTTTTTTTTTTTTTGCATCAAAATGGCTTTTATGTAGCAAATTCCACGGAGATTTCAGAGAAAAAGCTCACATCCTTTCATCATTGGACTTGTAAGAGTACCTGTACCTGTAATGTCACTCATAACTACTTTGAATCAATGACAAAAAAAAAAAAAAATAAATCAATCACAACAGTGAGGCTAAGTGCAGCTCACGGTATGTGGAAAAAACAAGAAAGCTAATAAAGCAACGTGTATTACACACTCCCGGGCAAAAAAAAAAAAAAAAAGATATATTAGGTCAAGCCCAAAATTTTTTAAATTTCAAACTTTTAATGGTCTTAACAACAAATCATTGGTCAGATAATTCCTGACTCCTGAGACCTGTGACACCCTTTGCTCATCACTGCTTGTGGCTGCAGTGAACTGTTGGGGGAAAAATCTGAGAATAGGGAAATTCACTTACATGAGTCTTCTTGTATGTAAAGATAAAATCATGAAAAGATGTATATGTCTGATATAAAATTCAAACACAAACTAACCAGGAAACATTTTTCAACTTCATCAACTGCTTGAAACTATTAACATTGAGCAGAACAACATTGACTCTTTTTTTCTGTAAAAAGCTGTTTACAAGTTTACCCTCAAGACTTAAACATTTAAAGAAATAAAAGGGAAAAGCTATCCCATACCAAGTTACTTTATTTGTTTAATTCTTGCTAATTTCTTGACCACTTTTTTGCTTTTGAGACCACTAAAAGCTTAATGTATTGCAATTCTGGGTTTATAGAAGTGTATATATTTTGGACAATGTTTTTAATATTTTCTCCATACTGAGATAATCTGCTGAAAAACTACACTCACTACAGCATTAAATAATATTATTATATTAATATTATTTATAATAAAATGATCTCCCTTGGCAATGTTCTGGAAAATGTTCCCCAAATTGTTTTAAGATGCAGTATTTTCCTGAGATGTTTCCAAATACCCTAATGTTTAATAATGTTATGTATCTATTCACAATAAACTGGCATGCTAGCTTTTGGCCGAGTTAATGATTACCCGAACTAGGGACGCACAAAATCGTGTATAATAGTTAGGCGATCTTCCTATTTCTTTAGGGAAGCAGAGCCATCGTCCTCCTCTTCACACTCACCTGTGTCAGGTATGGCTTGTTGAGTCTCCGTCGGTCGTAGCCAAGTGCCGGCAATCAGGAAAGCGATCGCAATCCAAAGATCCATCGGACAGATGTGTGACTTCTGTTCAATAAGAACTGCAGATGAAGAATGACCAACGCTACATTGTCAGACTTCCAGTCCCAAGTTCTTATCGCCTGCCCCGAAGATCCGCGTCTTTGCGCGCTTCAGATCGTTTTTTAATGACATCCTCCTCCCAAGGCGTCCTTAAATTTCAGCCACGCCCACAAAGCTTTCCCAGAAGAGTTATTGTTATCATCGGTTTCCTTTGAAAATATCACGTACACTCTCGTTTCCCATTCGCTTTTGACTCCGCTCCTATAGTTGAATTACCAGGCACCCGAAAGCCCTTCTGTTTGCATATGCTGCTCTGCGGGTCGTTTTTCGCGTTTTTCTCTCACTTTCCACTTGAATGTATATTTACGGCTTTTGAACTTTTTTCTTTCATTGTCTCGGCTACCTATCAACCAACCCAAGATCGTTCTCCCTCTCCCCCTCACGTATCCGCTTTTGGCTCTTTTGGGACATTCTGTCTTTGGACATGTGACTGATTACATTTTCTTTGTAAACGATTACATTCAATTCACCAGTCTTTTAAAATTTAATTCATCTGGAAGCACGTTTACGTGCTTCTGCTACATGTAGGCTCTCAAATTCTCTTTTCAGGGAGGCACTATAACAACCAGTTGAAATGTTGACATTTTTCAAAAAATCATTACAGCGTTAGTGTCACATTAGACAAACTTTATATTATTTATAACTATTTATCATATAATGCCTGCACGCAGAACTTTTTAAAGCAAATTTGGATGAAAAAAATCTCTTTCATCCATCCCTTAATTCTTCATCTAGCTCTCAAAAAGTGTCACAGCGGGGTCAAGGGCTGGGCCCGACTGAGGATATGCAGGCAACAGGTTTGCTGAGTGATCACAAGTAACCTTTACTGTTACAACAGGTAATATGCCAGGTATCAGGTGCTGAGAGCAAGGAGAAGGCTGGAGCGGGGAGGAGCACAGCAGCATCCACAGGGCAGAGGTCTCGGATAGACTGGCAGTAACAAGAGACAGGATCTAGACACGGGGAGAGCAGAACAATTACGGGATAGGGATGGGTAGCCTGATCAAGGCTATATATAGAGGAGAGCAGGGGCAAGAGAAAGTTAGCAAGAGATAGTTAATACAATGAACAATAATGATCAAACAAATAAATGCATAAAACATTTTGTAAGCATGCAGACGATAACGAAGAACTGAAGATCAAAGTTCATACAGTGAACCCATCTGCTCAATGAAAAGCTACTAGGGTCACTACAATATCTATATCTTTAAAAATACTCTTAAATGATGACTAATTTGGGCTTTTCTCCTCCTAAACCTTAAAGGCACACGACTTCCATTGAGATGTTCAGGGCTCATACTGTACATTGTTCGTGTAAAGGAATTCCTACATTAGGTAAGAATGTCTCCACAGGTGGTCATCTTAAATCCGATAATCCAAGTCCTGCTGATATGTAGCTTTCACTCCTCTGCTCATTCCACTGAGACATAGCAATGGGTTTTCTACAAATAAAAATAAAATAAAAATGAAAGTAATAATACAATGAAGAAGAAGTGTACATATTAAAAAGTTATTTTTCCTCAGTAGTTGCCTATCATCATACTACCACAAATTGTTGACACCATACGGCTGTACAATTGCTAAGAGAAATTTCTACATAAACAATATGGCTGCTTCAGTGGTCATCACAAGTCCAGTGTGGAAAATGCAAATAAAAAAAGACGCAGTGAATCTTAAATTTGCTTTGACTTTTATTTCATTGTAGATAGTTTGAACCCAAGATATTTCTGGTTAGCTTCATTTCATTGGTTAATATACATCCATTCCTGCATTTCATTCTCACAAATGCATTTTCACCGGGGACTGGAACCTATCTCAGGCCACATAGGTCACAAGGCTGGAGCATGCTGTGGATTGGATGTCAGCCCATCGCACAGTGCACACACACACGCACACACACGCACGCACACACAGACATACTCACTGGGCAATTTAGAGACAGTCATTAGATCCTCTTGGTGTTTCCTTTTCTGATGTTAGGTTTGATTTCAGCCACTAGTGCTATATGTGTGGAGTTTGCATGTTCTCTGAATGTTTGCATTCATCCCCAAATTCCATTTGCTTCCCACAGGCCACAAAGATACAGTTTAATCATGAGAATTGGCATTTCTCAATTGCCTTGTGTGTGTGGAGGAGTGTGCCCTGAAACAAACTGGCATCCTTTTTCGAGTGTACCCTTTCCACTTGCATTCCATTTTGAGTGTTCCCTAGCCTCTGGCATCCCATTTCGAGTGTACTCTAGCCTCTGGCATCCCATTTCGAGTGTACCCTAGCCACTGGCATCCCATTTCGAGTGTACTCTAGCCTCTGGCATCCCATTTTGACTGTACCCTAGCCTCTGGCATCCCATTTCGAGTGTACCCTAGCCACTGGCATCCCATTTCGAGTGTACTCTAGCCTCTGGCATC